>MU006778.1:1095461-1263715 GCA_010093635.1 Massarina eburnea CBS 473.64
CGTCAAAATTGACTCTCAGAGAGTTGAGAAATCGGCCGTCTTTTCGGCCAAGACGCTAAGGGCGACAGGGGGAGGGGGCAACCCGTTCATGCTCCACCCTTGTACAGCCTTGCCCCGACACCCAGGTGAGTGCACCAACGCCAACTCGGAGTACGAACATACATATGGAATATGTACATATTGCGACGGCAGAGATCCGCGAGGCGTCGATGCATGTAGAAGCCCACCACGCGGCGATCCCAGGCTGATTAACACATCAGTATACCGGCACCGTTCATCAGCAATCCATCAGCACCCCATCAGCACCCCATCAGCAGAGCTTTACGACAGCATCTCCTTCCCATCGGCGAGCCGTGCGACGCGGAAGAAGACTACAAGAGACAGTGGAATCACCGTTCGCTTGACCGGGCCCGGATTCTCTTCCCTCGCGTTTATCAATTCCCGTCATACGAGGTTCGGGTTGGTGGGTCAGATCCTTCTTAGGATCGCTCAAGCACTGTTTGCAGCTTTCATAAATGCGAGGGCACATCATGTCAGGTTGTCGCATATTTATTGCTTCACACTTCCATGTGTCAAGTATGCCATGGCTCTCCATTATCATCCTTCCAGAAGGTATTCAAGATTTCATTGCAACCCACTCCGGAGTAATTTTACATCTTTCCCGTCGTGCATTTCCTTTTCTTTTCAAGCCGAGGAGACGTCACCAGCAAGCACGTGCCCTCCACGTGACTCTCCACGCGCGCAAATAAACTTCTCACTCCCCACACTCACGGGATTACCGGTTCACAAACTACGATCCGCAAGAGAAGTGAAACTGCATGGTTTTTCAAGCAAACGGCTGCCTGCACCACTACAATAGCAACAATAAACGCACGTGCCCGAGTGCGATTGGGCGATGGCTGTGATCGTGCTCCATTTCCGCCAAGACTTCCACTCACCCTCGCCCAACTCTTGACCGGCGCTGTTCAAAATTCATTTATTATTCACCAAATACTTTCTACCCATTTACATAACCATCGCACTCCCTCCCATCGTCCACCGGATTTTACCAACCCACTTTATAGCCTATGCGACGACGGCAAACGCGCCCCCTTGCGTGACCGTCATCTACTTTACTACCTTACAGCGCTGCAGTTACGCAGCAGTCGTATCCCAAACGCCACCATGGCTTACAGGAGCACCGTGAAAGTCGCCGGCCTGTCTGCGAGCCTCATTCTGAGTTCGCGCCAGCAGAAGCAATATCGGCGCTTTGAATTGCAGACTGCCGGCGGTTACCTGCCCGCACGCAAGCTAGGCGCTCTCCCCACAGCGGAAGAGTACGCTCGGTTCCAGGCATGGTGCCAAAGCAATGACTCCGGCTATTTCTCCGATACACCGTTCGGCAACATCATCTCTACCGGTCCGCCAGTGACGTCGGCGAGCGAAGAGTCGGCAAGACTGGCCAGGCTATGTAGCCATGTACTGCATCCCGCGCAGTGGCCCCAGGACCCGAAGATGGCCGTCGACCGCTGTCCGATCTGCGTCGTCGGCATGCACACCTCCTACATGACCCTGCTTATGCGCGCCTTTGAGAATGCCGGCGGCATGGTGGAGCAACGCTGGGAAGCCGCAACAGCCGAAAACCCTATTCTGGAGGCCGTATATGCCGGCAAGATCGCTCTCATTCGCGCCATTGGCCACGTCGAGGAACTCGCCATCGCCGAAAAGAATTGGAATCGACAGCATCCCGAAGTTGACCTTGACCGGGAAACCAAGACCGCCGAGGAGGCTTTGCGCATCTACTGGGCTAGCGTCGAGAACTTTGCATCCGAATCCTCGTGTTCCTCCTCCGTTACGTCATCATCGTCGCGTAGGAATAAGAACCCCGAGCGTACCATTCACTTTGACGAAACTACTCACTTTGAGCGCGGTCGCCATCAGCACTACTTCTGGCGCAAGTCACCGCGGTACGAGGCCGGTGGGAAGTACGATGTCGCCTGGTCACTCGACGACTCTGAGGATGAGAATGAGGCCAAAGAGGTTGGGTCCAAGAGGATAGAGGCGCGCGCACCGTTGCGATTGGCCTGTGTGGGGTGGTCCTTCAATGTTGTTGGCGAGCGCGAGGACAGCGCCGTGGATCTGGTGGGTGAGGCGGATGAATCAGATGAAAAAAAGAAAGGAGAAGGAGAAGTTGATGAATCAACGTCCGACGATTATGACAGCGAAGATATGGACTCGGACGATGAGGACTACGAGGAGATCACTGAAGATATGGCTTTCATCGAGTTCGGGTACTGAATGCCCGCTCTCCATCCACGTCTGGACGTTTCTCCGCCATGGCGCGTTTTCTTCCAACCTTTCTACATGGCGTTTTCATCACGGAAGATACCCTTCGTCGTTTGATAGGCGTTCCAAGGAAAATTGCATATGCTCTCCATGCCAATGGCCAGATGAAGATTAGCTGCCTGAAGTATTTATGAATACAAAGCTTCATCGAATTTTAATACGTAATACACATATCATACCACTGAAAACACAATAACACAACCAAAATCAAGAGCTACTAATCTTGCACCCAACTGTTGCTTTACACGTCATATTTATCATTATTGCCTTGCATGCATACTCCGATGACCCCATCTGCTTACGAAACACTAATGGAATTTCCGGGAACGACCGAACCCATAACCACATGGGTTCGGAGAACACGCTCACCAAACCTCAAACTCTGCACAATCGTCCCTGTTGCGTTGGCAGCCCATCTCTCGATCCCTCGACCACCCACTCATCACTCGCCACCCCAGTGACAACATAAAAAAGTCCCCAAGGATCCCTATTCTTCTTAATCTCATACAGGCGCTCATAGTTACTCCCATAGAGACGTTTCTGGAATTCTGGCTCCTCGGTATCGCCTTCATTCATATAAGACCTAATTTCATCGTTAGTGATCGACTGAGCAGAGGAATCAAAGAGTTCACTCACCCACTCCCCGGTGTCGCATCAATCCATTTCTGCGCATATTGTCTCAACCTCATGTGCCCAGCAATCTGCTGTTCGTCTGTAGAGTCTGGGCCATGAGACACAGTGTCGAATCCAGTAGAATGCATAATCGCAGTGCGAAGGTGTGGGTTTACAGCTGAATGCGTTCCTGGAAAGCCGG
This sequence comes from Massarina eburnea CBS 473.64, assembly GCA_010093635.1. Lineage (NCBI taxonomy): Eukaryota > Fungi > Ascomycota > Dothideomycetes > Pleosporales > Massarinaceae > Massarina > Massarina eburnea. The sequence goes on from MU006778.1 coordinate 1,098,601, forward strand.
CAACTTTGTTCGAAGGATGATAGTCCACGCTATGGAAACTATAACCACCGTCTTCGACGAAGGAACGGATTGCTGCCATGGCCGTCGTGAATTTTTGAGATGACGTGTCTTCGAAAATTGAACGGGGCCACAGACGCGATACCATACGTATGTTTCCGACGTTTTCGCCGGGGCCTTTGGCACGGTATTGAGATTTCGGGAAGCTTTCGAACCATTTGGGGACGGGGTTTGTGATGTTTATGCCTAGGTCGTTGAGGTCTGTGACCATAGGTGCCATGAAGTTTCGGAATTCGTCGGAAGCCATTGCTGGCATCATGACTTGGCCTGTGAAACTGAACCCTCGCGGATTGAAACTGGTAGGTGCCGTTGTGCCAATAGAATTCCAACCGATCCCATTGGCATCGTTAATACGCACGAGGTGTGAGAAGTACGCACTGACACCTTTCCAGAAGACATCGGTGGAGACTTGGATGCTGGTCGTAGTGTTTCCCCCTACGATCTCTGTACCGAAGTTGAATGACCATGTAGCGAAAGATACCGGATCGTGCGCTTTGACTACAGCAGAGGTAACAATGCCGAAGTTTCCAGGACCCCCTCCACGTATAGCCCAGAAGAGATCTTCGTTTTCTTTCAAGTCGGCGTGGACAAATCGTCCATCAGCAGTAACGACTTCCACGGCAATTACTTGGTCAGCCATAAGTCCAAATTTTGATGTAGCATATCCGAAGCCTCCACCTTGCATAAAACCGCCGTAGGCACCAACTGTAGATGAGCCCGGAGTCAAAAGCGTGACGTTGCTGGCATCCATATAGCCGAGAAGATCGTACTGCTCTAAGGCGGCACCGACTCGAGCAGCTTTTCCATCGTAGCCAGCGATCTGGAAAGTTGTCAGATATTCAAAAGCCTTCAGATGATGGACCCAGACTTGAAGAGCTCCACCTCCTGTATTCCTTCCGACGAAGTCGTGACCGGTGTTCCTGCGAATATTAACAATGGTACGTGACGAAGGCGATTCTATGTATACTTAATGGTGAGGCGAATGTTATTATTCCTGGCGAAATTAATGGCAAGTTGTATATGCTTCACAGTGGTCGCGTCGACAACGTACACAGGAAAGCTAGATATGTTGCAGAACTTGTTCACATTATTTGCTGCGGGGATAGGACATGGGTTTCCCAATGTCCACATCTGGAATGGTATCAATGGATTCTCTTTGCTAGTCCATGTTAGCATATACCACGAATTAAAGACTTAAGGCTGTACTTACGCAAAAAGGGAACTCGACGATCCTTTTATTGCAGCGTCGCATTTAGCAGCATCCTGGAAGGGGCCTTCATAGCAAGTGGCTACTGGAGGGGGGTTTTGTGTCAAAGCTCCACCTAGACTTGTGTTGAAAGCTGCCCAGCGTTTTTCGGAAGGCCAGTTGCTATCTCCTGGGAATGTTTTGCATTTTGCTTGGATCCCGCTGGGGAGTTGTCCAAACGCGATATCAGGATTACCGGTCACATCGCTATCCTTGAGCTGGATTACTTCATAAGGGAAATTGTAGGCGCTCGCTAAGTGAGCAACGATAGCTAAACAACAAAAGCTTCGGAGGGAGAAAAGCATTTGAATGAGTTAGTTGCATACGCAGAGTAGACGAGAGCTTCTCCATACGTTCGGGTGATAGTTTGCAGGCTTTTGTATGCGCAAATTCAGGATATTGGGGGTCACACGCAATTCCCGCGCTTCGCAAGCAGATTAGCTATCGCATGCTGAATAGCAATAGCATCTTACGCCACACGAGAATTATTATCAGCTGCAGCCAGGGTCTGGACTCGCTAGACTGAGTACCATAGGCGATAATCCGTACATAATCCTATAAGCATAGCCCCCGCTTTGTGGTCGAGGTAGCATATGCCGGTGCTATTGCGTCTGCGCAATATATCAGACATACACGAGGTCGTATCTGCCGACTGGAAACCCGGCAATATGGAAACGTGTGGCTCTTTTGTGTAGGGCTCACCCCCAAAGCAGAAGATCTCAGTCGTGGTAAATTTATGCTCACCGAATGAGAGCTAAAAAGTTATCGTGGCTGCCGTGACCGGGCATACCGGTCCGGCTTGTGATGGCAGGTGGTATGCGATATCGCCATGTGAGGGTGGGCAATCGACTGGACGGGTATATGACTGTATGCAGGGCGAATCTATAGATGGTTGAGGGAGAAAGAAGGATGACAAAAGTAGTTCGTAAGGGAGCGACTTTGTGGGGGTGAAATGCAACCCTGATTTTGTCACGTGTATTAGTCACTTTTTAGTCAAGATGTCGCTTCCAATCATTTTCATCTCAACTACATTCACCACAACCACATTCCGACCCCAAGACTCATCCATGCATTCATGAAGGCGCTAGGTCCTCATTCTTAAAAGCATTAATCTTCATTTTCAGTATTGTGCGGAACACCTTTTGATGGAAAAATAAGCGCGGTGCCTCCAACCAGCGATTTCGGTCTTTTCCTCGACAATACCGCGTAGTCCGAACATGAACTTTTGTCGGCTACGAGTCCTGGATAGCGTCTCAAACACTATTAGTAACAGAAGCTTGGAAATATACTCTATTATAACCATTTCAGGGACGTTTTGGTATAGAACTCCACCCACTTTGCAGAAACGCCCAAAATCTCGTCTAGATGGAGTGTAGTTCTTCTCTTTGCACTACACATAAAGACTTAGAAAATACTATTCCTTCGAAAGGCCAAGCACATCCTCTCCAAAAGGAACTTACGCGACGGATACGAACTCGCTCTCGTCGCTCTCATCGCACCATTCGGTTCAATCGGTTCAATCGGGTTCCGTCATGACCACCATCTCTCTCGGCCCAAAATTGTCCCACCACTGACCAATCAGCATATCAGACATCCTTTCCAAAAACTGCAGAGTTAGGATACATTATTTTGTCCTATTCACTCATGGAGCTTAGTTATCCTTAGCTATTGAAAGCTAGACTTGCTTGGGTTAAAGGCAAGGGTTAGAGAGGCCTGAGGAAGCCTTGATCAACCCTAACTGGGCTTAAGTCATAAGCTAACAATAACAAATGCTTATTCAAAGAATTGCGTATAACCAGAAAATACTCTAGGGTACTTACTATACGGGAGAGGTGGGTTGTCTGCATAACATATAAATACACGACGATACTGCGAGCAAAACGATAAACATCTTTACATCATATTTCACTTCCTAACTACATCAATTCAATCGTTGAACGCACCAGATATCTCGACCATGGAAGTTCTAACATCCCAAATTCGCACCCTCTATGCCGAAGCCAACGAAGCCGGTCGCCAGTCAATCCAAGCCCAACTGCGAGATCTCCAGACCTCACTCGACACAGATTGGGACCTCGCCATACGGATTGGATCTGGCAATATCCAAGGCTCCCTCATAAAGATTGGCCAGAACCTCTCTCTCTTTACCATTCTCTCCACCACCTCCGGCCCCTTAACCCTCTCCAACCTCAGCAGCACTACAAAATGCGCCCCAAAACTCCTCTCACATCTGCTCCGCGCCCTCTCCGCATTTGGTTTCATCACCGAAGTCTCCTCCTCCCTCTATACCAGCAACAGACTCACCAATCTCTTCGCCAACGAACACATATCCGGTGCCATAACCCACATATACGACTGCCACTTCCCCGTCGCTCACGTCTTCCCAACCTGGCTCGAGGAACGCGGATACAAAGACATCACCAGCAACAAAGACCTACCGTTCCAGAGAGCCATGGGCACGGAAATGACGCCGTTTGAGTGGATGAAGGCGCATCCGGAACACTTGGCTAGTTTGGGGCACACTATGGCATTTCAGAGAGAGGGTCAATGGTTCGAGAGCTATGCGCCTGTTTCCGAGGAGACGAAGACGTTTGCGGAGACAGGAGAGGAGGAGAAGGTGTTGCTGGTTGATGTTGGCGGCGGGTTTGGACAACAAGCTTCTGCATTCAGGAAGAACTTTGCCGAAGTCAAAGGAAGGGTTGTGGTGCAAGATATACAGCAGACACTGGCCCATGTAGCGAAAGTCGAGGGTGTGGAGTTCGAGGCGCATGACTTCTTTACCGAGCAGCCGATCAAGGGCGCGAAGTACTACTACCTACGGAATATCCTACACGACTGGACCGACGAGGATAGCGTGAATATTCTGAGGGCAATCACACCGGCTATGGGGCCTGAGTCGCGGATTGTCATTGATGAGGTTGTGTTGCCAGACGAGAAATTGTCGTGGCAGGCGGCGTACAGTGAGTCTTCTAATTTGAATCGTCAGTGTGATGAATTGTATCTCAGCTAATATTTTACAGTGGATATAACCATGATGACATGCCTTGGTGGTATTGAACGCACAAAGACCGAGTATGAAAGTTTGCTCGATGCCGCGGGGCTGAAGCTTCTTGATATGCGCAAGTATGGCTTCTCGAGCGTGGTGCTTGCAGTGCCTAAGTAAGGTACAAAGAGTATCGTTGGTGAAAACTAGCTGAAGCTGAGTATCCCTTCACAACAGACTTGTTCTCCTTTCCTTGTGTATTTCAAACTCCACTCCCGTCCCCTTTTGAGAACTGTTAGGTAGAATCCGAACAAGTATTCCTCGCCTTCTATTCATTGCGCCAAGTACCCTGCATTATGTTCAACTCTCAACTCCCAAACTCCATACTCTTTTGTACAAATGCTGACTCATGCGAACATATCACTACATCCTTAGTGGTGACCCCGATATGGCTTCCTACGTTCAGCCACATCTACATCATTACTCCTTCCCCTAAAGCTCCCAAGTTGCTCGCTACGGAGGTAACGGTATGATGGACTCGAGTCACGGCGATACGAAGGGTTGCGATGATTAGGTGAAGCCATATGTTCATTTCGACGTCGGTGGTAAGCTTCGTAGGGTATGTCACGATCTCTCCTGTCCCGACCATGGCCTGGGTCACGCTCATAATCATGGCGAACATGCTCTTGTGTGTAACAGCTGCGAGGAGGGCCACGTCGATCATGCGTGTAATCTGGATGCTTCACTGCGTCTCCATACCGAGGTCGATGGTCGCGATGATGCGCGTATGAATCGGCTCGAATAACATCTTGGTTGTCAGCATGGCGCGGTATGCCACTTCGGTTCCATGGACGTTCGGCATACATGTCATGTGCTATTTGCGAAGGCTCGTATTGGGGATAGCGTCTTAGACTTCCGTTCGGTTGGTACCGAGCACCGCTGAGCTCAAGAGCGTGGTCACGGAAGTTTCGAGAATCCACGCGAGTTTCGGGTCCTCGCCAGACATCGCGTCGCTCTCGATTGTGGCGTTCGTCACTATACGGATACGGCCTGAATCTCTCTCGTTGGGGCGAACGAGACCGGTCTCGCTCAGTTTCGTGTCTGGAAGTAGATACGCCTTCGTATGATTCAAACCTCGAGCGCTCCGGGTGACCATGAGGAACACGACTGTCGGAAGGATGGTCGGTCTTGGGGTGGGATGAGAGAGGCGCTTCGGTATCCCATCTGGAGCGTCTAGTTCGGACCAGGGTGACGCCAGATGTGCCATGAGTAGGAGATGCTCGCGGATGGGCATCCGAGGCGGCGAGGTCCGTACGATATGCGTGATCCCTATTGATCGGATGAGTTACGGTGTTGCGCACGGCAGCACTGGGCGCTTCTTCGGGGCCTGTAGTAAATGACGGCTCCTCTTTAGCTGGTGCACTTTTTTCGCGCCATGGAACACGCCTGCGAGGGCCCAGAGGCTCGAGATTTGCCCCGCTGGTCTGGAGGTTGCGATGCATCTCGTCGGGCGGTGTTGAAGGCAAAGCACCGCAGAACGGTTATAGATGGTGCTGGATGGTATTGGTTTGGTACGGGGTTGAGGAGTGTGAAGGTGGAGTGATTGTTGGGCAGGCGCGCATGACGTCGTCACAACAGAGGGAAGGAGCGACACACTGCTTTTAAAACGACGTCTATATTAAGTACTAATCTCTATGTAAACACTATCCTCGCTCTCTACATGATTTGGAGGATCAGAGGTAATCTATAACTTACGCAACATCAAAATTAGATAATGCCCTTGAACATATTGGAGTCTTTCATCTGGGTGAGGGCTGTCCCTTTCTTCTCCCCCACGCCATCTTCAACCTTCAACGATGAAATCCTCATCGTCTTTCCTAGTTGCTTTCTTACCCTGCTTAGGGACCCGGTAGGCGATGCCTTTCTTCCGCTCCTGTTTATTTTCAACCACACTATGAGCCTTCGAGATGGTACCTCGAGGTAGTATGGGTGACTGTGGTCCCTCGTCAGGAGAGCTTGGAACGTAGTCAAAACTGGCTTGCGGGGAGCGCTTTCGTGTCCTTGGCTTGGCAATACGCCGCGTAGCCTGGACAGGTGTCGTCGCCGACGTGTCCGCATCCTTCGAGCTGCTCAACACCTCCGTCTCCTTCTTTGCCATCACACGACGTCGCTTCGGCAGAGACGAACCTTCTTCTTCCTGAGACTCATCACTAATACGGCCTCGCTTATAGAGGGGGTTGGCAGTTTTATCGGCAAAGCGCGAAGCACCGGTCTTCCTCCGGGGCGACAAAGGCTTAGGAATACGACGCCTCTCTTGGTTGCTGTGTTCCCTCTCGCGATCAGGACGAGGCTCGCTATATGAGGACGTAGACCTAGACTTGTCCTGAACCAAGGATCCTGGACATATTGAACCATAGGAACGTCGGGAATGGTAACGAGGCTCGAAGGTTCGATCATGAAGGCGACGAGATTCATGGCCTGGTCGGTAGTAGTCTCCGTTGGTGTAGTCAAAAGCTGGACGAGCAGGAACAGGAGGAGGAGGAGCAGGAGCGGCGGCGGCGGCAGGAGGATTAACAGCAGAAGACTTATTACCTAGAGGCTTAAGTCCAGGTATCTGCGTGTTCCCGCTCAGCAGTCGCGCCACGATCTCTTTGGACTCCTCCCCTGTGGCCAACTTGGGCTTCTGCTGCGAAACTGTCCCACACTGTCCTGCTCGAGCCTGGATTTTCTGGCGAGGTGCTGGCAGCTTGAGAGGGCACATACTATTCTGTGCACTAGCGGCACTAGCAGACTCTGGGCCAGAGCTACGGGGGTCAGTTATAGGGGATCGATGCTATTGTACATTAGCTTAGGAGTTAAAACAATATGCTTATAGGAGTGGATTTACATTGGCAACGATGGGAGCAACCAATTTAGGAACGGATTGCGGTGAGGTATGAACAGCCTAGAGCCAGGTCAGTCTTTGTTGGGTATACGAGAGTAGAATCAAGATATTCACCTGTGCATGGGCGGCATCGGCTGGAGCGACAATGCTGTCAACATGGACCGGGGAGGCATTCACGACGGCGGGATCTTGTTTAGCGGTGGGGTTGACCTACAACAAAGTCAGCATACGTTGCAGATACATGAGGATGGATGAGCCTGCTCACCTTTTTCTCAGCCTTCCTCCTCTCTGACCACTCCTTTAGAGTCATCTTCTTAGCAGGCATCTTATTACTGGTGAAAGTGGTCGAAGGTTTGTGTCTGAAAGATCGTGTATTGTTGTGTTCAACTGCTAATCAGCGAAGCTTGCGGAGGCAGTTGATCGGGGTGGATGAACGGTAGGGTGGAGTGCTGCAATGAATTGCGTAAGAATGATTGGTCTCGGGTGTCAAGTAGCAAACGTGCGGTTATGATTGTGGTTTCAGAGCAAGTGTGCTGTGTGAGAAAATATCAGAAACGTGCACACTAGTCGGGGTGCAGGTTTATGTACCGTGGCGAGGACGTTTGTTCTGCCAAGGCGGGGCGGCCAGTGAAAGGGCGTTGAGGGGTATTGTACCAAGGTACGTGCGTTTAAAAGTGAATACAGGGTCACAAATGAGTAATGATAGTGAACGTCAAGATAGACTAGTATAGGCATGTGTATTACTACTATACTATGGAACTACAATAAGAGAGAAAAGTAGTTGAGAGAACGATATCCTCCCAGTTTGGTATCATGACGCGTAAAGCACCTAACGCCATAACAATAAGTAGACCTTGAACGCAGGAATGAAATTATCAAAACGGTACTAATAACGCCAAGTTCAGGTAAGACAAAAACCCCCTCAAAAAGCAGCCGCACGAAGAAACAGCTCTAGCGCAACACCAAATGTAAACATGGTGCAAAAACGTCTAGTAGTTATACTTCTGATAGCGACCGAGTGTCGGCTCCCAATGGGAAATAACAAGCCGGTGATCCCCCTCCTCCTCGTCGTCGTCGTCGTCGTCGTCGTCCTCCTCTTCATCCTCGCTCTCAGTCATCTCAACATCTGCATCGTGGATCTCGCAGATGTGGCCGGTTTCGTATCCACTATCGCGGTGTTCCTCGGCAGAAGTATTGGCCTGCTGATAAGCAAGCTCACTCTGAACATGTCTCCGATACATGTCCATAAATGAGGAAGCACGATGTTCTTGAACTTCCCCGTTCTCCATCCTCACCTTCAAATCGTGCCCCTGAAGCCAAATCAACAGTGTAAACTGATTCTGCATCAGCACATTCTCCCTCCTGGAGATCCCCCGTGCAAGCACTTCGTGAATTGCTTGCAGCTTCGTTAGTTCGTTATAGCTTCCCTGTGAAGCCAGAATGGTGCCTTTGCGGTAGTATAGAAGCTCCGCAAATTTGTGCTCCACAGGGATGCTTTCGGTGTCTTCGAAGCATGCGTTAAGGCGGAACTCAAGGACGTCTTTGTCGGTGGCGCTGGGATAGAGCAGGTCCGAGAGTTCGAAGAGGTTTTCCATGGACATGTTCTTCATGCTGAAGAGAACATGGCATGGTTCGTTGGTGGGGAGGGTTGCTGAAGGCATCTTGATGGTTGGTAGGTAGAATTGGTAGAAGTGGCTTGGAGTGTAGAGTGTAGAGTGTAGAGTGTGGTGTAGAGTGTAGAGTGTTAAACGTAGACTGTGTCTGGGTAGTCTTCAAAAAGCAAGGGATGGGGTGACCTTTATATATTCGGAATCAATGGTAGAAGTTGGTTGTTGGGATAAAATTGGTTTCTTGGAACGAAAAAAGATTTTTTGTAAAAGTCAGATTGTATTTTAGGCCCAACAATTTTCGAGCAGATAGACTGGCAAATGGAAATACATGGATATCGCTATTGCCAGAGAGAATGTGTACTCATCCGTTTCATGCGACTTGTGCTGGGTCTAGGGAGGGATATGACAGCCAATTGCTCGACAGACTCGACAGCACATGATGCCGGGGTTGTGGTTTCGATAGATGGAGCAGGTCGATATTAATCCGAGCGCATGGTATTTATTCAAGCGATACCCGGTGTTGGTAGTGGGCCATCGAGGAAGATCGTGGCTCGCACGGCTCAACGGTCTTCATTGTCGGTACATTGGGTATGGAAAGCACGAAAAATACCACATGATGACCGTCGCCAGAGCAGGAGCTGACCGCAAGTGAGGTGCTGGGTAAATGACATATAGAAAAGGCATTTTTGAGCTTTGTCGGGAGTATAGAATAATTTGTATTGTACCATGGTACACTCATACCTGGAACGGACGCAAGGCAACAAGGAGGACAACAACAGAAGCGCAACATCGAGAGAACATGGTGTGACTATTCTATTCTATTCTGGACTTTGCTCTGTCGTGAAGTTGAAGATGCCCATCCATGTTGATGTTGAGGGTCTCGAAGATGACGTCGGCGAAACCTTTCGCCGACCTCCTCGGTGTTTGGGCTGTTTGTCTGATCGTCGCTCTTTAACTTTAGACAAGCTTTGAGCACTCCCACGACAAACCCACTCGCTGTCCTTTCCTCTAACACACACAGTAAAAGGGGCAACATGGGAGGCTACGTGTCCAAGTTTGCGTCGCTGATTTGGTCGAAGAAGGAGATTCGGATATTGATTCTGGGACTTGTATGAGACAGACACACTGCTTTGAAGGCGAGGTCGGGGGCTGATTACAACCCGAATAGGACAATGCCGGCAAGACGACGCTTTTGTACAGATTAAAGGTGAGAATGCGCTGCAGCACGTGTTTGCCCATAGAGGACTAACCGCAGTAGATTGGCGAGGTGGTCACAACGATACCAACAATAGGCTTCAACGTCGAGTCCGTCACATACAAGAACCTAAACTTCAACGTCTGGGTACGTTGCCCCACGCCCGCCAACGCGTCTTTGTACTCATGAACACAGGATCTAGGAGGCCAGACCTCGATCCGGCCGTACTGGCGGTGCTACTACGCCAACACGGCCGCCGTCATTTTCGTCATAGACTCGACCGACATCGACCGTCTGTCCACGGCGTCCGAAGAACTGTCGGCGATGCTGAACGAGGAAGAGCTGCGAGACGCCGCGCTGTTGGTGTTCGCGAACAAGCAGGATCAGCCGGGGGCGAAGGGCGCGGGCGAGATCAGCGAGGCGCTGCGGTTAGGAGAGTTGAAGGACCGGAATTGGAGCATAGTTGCCTGCTCGGCTGTCGACGGTCGAGGTGTGGATGAGGGTATGGACTGGCTTGTGGTGAGTATACCGATACCCATATCGACCAAAGCTCGAAAAGCGCATATGCTAATTTGAATAGCAAACGGTGAACTCGGAACAATAGCGGACCGGCCACGTATCGGAATCATGGGTCTCCTGGAGCATCGGCGAGTGGGATACAATCTTGGGCACGTCGATTATACCAGCATGGGGGGAGTTTGGGCGTCTACCAAGTCAATGCAGCGTAAACGCAGTCTTGCCATTATTACGAACAACACGCTTTCTATTGCTTTGATGATATCTATCCTATGCTGATGCTGTGCTAAAATGCCCTAGGTGCTCAAAACTGCTACATTCATGCTTCAAGGGCCGAAGAAAAAGTCTTCCTCGACTGCTGTCTCTAATCGCATCTTAAGATCCGCTGGCGCCGAGCTCGTCCCGACAAGAATACTGTACATCCCCTTGTTAACCTTCCACCTATGTGCCTGCTCGTCCCAGAACGCAGCGGCGTCGCGCGCAAACTCCACGTCGATCTTCTTCTCCTCTCCAGAATGCAGCTCCGCCTTCGCGAAGCCAACCAGACCCTTGACAGGGCTGTCCAACCCCTCGACCTTCGGTGGCTCAATATACACCTGGACTGTCTCTGCGCCCGCTTTTTGGCCCACGTTCTGGACCTTCACAGTGATCTTGACTCTCGCGCCAGCATCGTTTGAAATACTTCCGCAGAGCTTTGCGCCGCTGATCTCGAACTGCGTATAGCTCAAGCCATAGCCGAATGGGAAGCGGACCTCCTTTTCGCTACCCCACATCTTGTCGAACCACCTATACCCCACGAAGACGCCTTCAACATACTCCACAGCCCGTGACTCAAAACTGTCGAGACCGAAGTGACCATAGCAGCCAGTATGTTCATACTTCTTCGGCCAGCTCACAGGTAGCTTCCCACTCGGGTTTGTCTCCCCGAGCAATACGTCTAGGATTGCATTCCCGGTCTCCTGACCCGCATACCACGCTTGCACAAAGGCTGGCACTTGATCAAACCAAGGAAGTTCGACCGGCACACCGGTGCAGTTCACGACGACTACATTCGGATTCACGGCGGCGATGGATGCAATGAGCCTATCCTGTGACCCGTCTGCAGGTAGCGTCATGGATGATAAGTCTTGACCCTCGGTCTCCCATTGCGTGGTGTTCCCAACAAAGACGACGGCCAGATCCGCCTTTTCAGCTAGACCGACAGCCTCGGACAGCACATCTTGTTCCATCTCCGCTTGTTCGCTGAAACCGAGATGAATGGAGTTCTGGTTGTCGAGCAGGTAGAGTTCCGAGTTGGAGACCGGTGAAGGGTGCGTCTCGATGACAATGCTGTACTCTTTGTTCGCATCGAAAGAGTACTGTATGCGCGCCTCGTCTTGCACACCGAGCAAGAAACCCATCGAGTCTTTGGTGGGCTCGCGTTGATCGACCAGCAAAGCGCCATTGATGCTTAGTGTGGAAGGACCCAGACCGGAAAAGCTGATATAGTGGTTTCCTGACACAGGCGGGCGGTATGTTGTCGTGAAGCGCACTGTCTTGGAGCCTACGACATGTGTGTTCATCAGCGTCGTGAAGCTGCCGCGCGGGAATTCTTCGACGCGGAAAGGCGACGCTGACGCCGAAAGCTCCTTGAAGTATTCAGCAAGGAACCCCGGGTTACCCTTGGCATTTTTACACCCAATCTCGAAATCTGGATACACGCGGAAAATATGTGCGCCTTTCCCATGCGTGATCTCGACATTCCCTCCCAGCCTCGCAACGAAAGCATCATGCGGGTTGACCTTGTAATGGCAATTCAGACTCGCGCTCCCACCGCCATGCGCAGCCGCGTACTTAGCTAGCGGACCCAGCAGCGCAATCTTCTTCGTTTTCTTCACGTCGATGGGCAAGATATTCCTTTCGTTTTTGAGTAGTACAATGCCTTCGCTGCCGGCTTTGCGGATCAGGGCTCGATGTTCGGGACGGTCGATGGCTTGTTCTTCGGCAGTTTCTTTCCTGTCGGAGAACTTGCCGACCTTTTTGAGAAGCTTGAGTGTGGAGAGGACGCGGGCGTTAATGTCAGACTCGTGGATTTTACCAGCCTCGAGGGCGGAGTGGACGGCGGGTGGTGTGCGCTTATTAGGTGGACCGGGCATTTCAATGTCCATTCTATGACAACGGTGTTAGGTTCAAGGCGAGAGGATATGCTTAGGGGAAGGAGAATGGGAGCCGTACCCGTACTTGATGCCTTCAACTGTACTCGCAGCGCCCCAGTCCGACATGACCATGCCTCGATACTTCCATTCATCCCGCAGGATATCGATCAGGAATTTGGAGGATGCGTCAACATTCGTACCATTGATTTTGGGGTAGCTTGTCATGAAACACCATGGCTCCGCGTCCTTTGCCACCATTTCAAAAGGCTTCAAATAAATTTCCCTTCACAACAATCAGCCAAACTCCACCATCATTCACAAAAAGACATACCTCAGCGCCCTCTCCGAAATACTTTCATCGACACTAAATCGCCTAGTATCCTGCTCATTCCCCACAAAATGCTTCACTGTCGCTGCCACCCTTTCCGCCTGCAGACCCTTCACATACGCACTAGCAAGCACACCCGAGATCACCGGATCCTCGGAGAAGGCCTCGAAATTGCGGCCCCCTAGTGGAGACCTGTGGCAGCAGACCGTAGGACCTAGGAGCACGTATGCGCCTTTCGTAATAGCCTCCTGTCCTAGGGCGCCGCCGATGGCGTAGGAGAGGTGGGTGTTAAAAGTCGCGGCGAGGGACACGCATGATGGGAAGCAGGCGGCAGTTGTGCCGTCGAAAAAGGAGGCGCCGCGGGCACCGTTGGGACCGTCTGAGACCTAGGAATTTGTTAGGGCATGATCGAAAGGGAGGTTGGAAGGGAGATGATGTTACTTTGAGAGAGGGGATGGAGAGACGGTCGATGCTTGGTGTTTCCCAGACATTTTTCCCGCTGAGGAGCTCGATCTTCTCGTCTAGTGTCAATTTCGATAATAACTCTTGCATGTCCTCATCTCCCTCGCTTTGACTTGTTTGCGCCATTCTGTTCTTGTGTCTCCGTTCACGATGATCCTGAACTTCTGAAGTAGCGGTTACTGTGAATAGGTATTTTCCTTCTACGCCAAAACTTTGACGACAACGTCATGCACTTCTTCTTGCCTCGGAGAAAGACGCATATATCTATTTGAACACCTAAGTCATTGAAAAATCTCTATTTGTGACGCATCCCAGTCTCCATGGAACGAACTTATCGTCCAAAAGTCCAAAAGTTCACATCACGAGAACACGGAGTATCTCGGAGAAACCCGTAATTCTCCGGACGTTCACGTGGGCTCCCCAGCAATCCCACATCTATCCTCGACTCTCATGGCGACCCCAAGCACGCCCATTGGCTATGCTTGCATGACTCGCAGATCACTAACTTCGCGGGGGAGGCTGCAAAGCATCTAGCGCTCCTACATAACAAGTTTCTCCGCTATACTCCGCTCCATTATGTAGCCGCACCCCGACCCCAGGAAAACCCCGGGTATGGACGTCGGTCTCCATACTACCGGGCTGCGGAGTCTGGGGGACACGAGTCTCGGAATACGGGGCGTTTAATCGTGGGTCCATGGGGGCGTGATGTAGATGTATATATAATAGGCGAACTGTTTCCTTGCCATTGTCGATCACTTCACCTCTTCTCTTCTCATCGTTCTTTCGCAGAGTAGAGAAGGCTCGGCGACCTGGAGGTCGTGTCGGACCTTCTACATCACCCTTCTCTCTCTCCTACAATACCTCCCTCGCCCAATACCGCCCTCACGTCCCAAGATGGCCGGAAACAAAGACGCAGTCATCGAGACGGAATACATGTCTCCCACCACCGCCCCCGCGGTGGTCGGCTCGTCCCAACTGCTCAAAGATTTCGAACTGCGCCAGCATTCCCTAACCCGCAAACAAGCCGTGTTCGAGCACTGGAAACCCATCGCCTGGTGCTTCTACATGTTCTTCACATGCATCATGTATGGTTTCGACTCTTTGGCCGGCGGTGTTGTTGTCGGCATCACGAAGTTTAGAGAGGACTTCGGTTATGAGTATCAAGGGAGCTGGATCGTTGATGCGAATTGGCAGTTGGGGTTTCAGGCAGCTACTTTGGGTGGTACGTACCTACATTAATGTCTAGACGAAGAGGGAAGGGGGGGCGGAGTGGAGCGTGGTATTCTATGAGAAAGAGAATACCGGAGAGTGCTGACACGATACAAAGGGATCGTCTTCGGCGGCCTCTTAACCGGTCTCCTAATCGCAAAATATGGCCGCAAACTCTGCATCTTTTTTGCCTACATGCTCAATACCGGCGGCATATTCCTGCAATTCTTCGCCACTACACCGGCACACTTCTTCGGCGGCAAGATCCTCACTGGTATCCCCTTGGGCGTCTTTGCGACCGTAGCACCGACCTACTCGTCAGAAATGGCGCCATTATCGGTGCGAGGCGCCGTGACGGCGGGCATGAATTTTGCGATTGTGCTAGGCCAATTGATCGGGTACGGTGTGCAGAGGCAAAGTGCGTTTTATGACGATGCGAGACAGTACAAAGTGCTGTTTGCTACGCAGTGGGGGTATGTGGCCATCGGGCTTGCTATTTTGCCGTTCTTGCCTGAGTACGTACATTCTGGCGCATACTTTGGTATGGACTCCGTACTGATTAGTGATAGGTCACCCTACTGGCTCGTAGCCCACGAAGAACACGAAAAAGCGCGCCAGAATATTGCAAAACTACATGCCCTAGACTACGACGTCGATGGCCACATGGCCGAGATACACGACTCGCTCGCGCGCATGAACGCAGATAATAAGCAGCAAGGCACCATGGCTGAATGTTTCACCCGTAAGAATATTCGTCGCACGCTAGTCTGTACTGTCATCTTCTTCATTCAGAACGCGACTGGGAGTGTCTGGGTCATTGGATACATGAGCTACTTCATGCAACTCGGCGGCATGACGGCTGCGAGATCGTTCGACACAACGGTCGGTATGTCCGGGCTGATGGTTGTAGGCAACGTGTTTGGATGGTTATTTATTGAGTGGTTTGGACGAAGAGGTACGGCGTTGTTCGGAACAGCTACTCTAGCTTTCGTGCTGCTGCTCATTGGTATCTTGGCTGTTATTGATAAGCCTGGCGCCATTTGGGGACAGGTCGCTTTTATGGCCATCTGGGGGTTTGGTAAGTCGATACTGGATTTGGATGGATTTCACAGGCTAACATTAGACAGTGTACCAAGGCACAATCGGTTCAGCAGCGTGGGTCATCTCTTCCGAGAACTCGACGTCGAGATTGCGTGCTCCAACGCAGTCACTGGTGACCATGATGAATGGCCTCTCATCATGCATATGGTCTTTCTCGCTCCCGTACGCGATCAATCCCGACCAGGGAAACCTGGAAGGGAAAATTGCGTTCATCTTCGGTGCCGTCATGGCTGTCTCATGCATCTTCATCTGGTTCTTCGTCCCCGAAACAAAGGGCAGGACGTGGATCGAGATCGACGAACTTTACAAACGTGGTGTACCGGCGTGGAAGTGGAAGCAAACGGAGGTTTTAACGGTCATAGACGTTGGAGACAAGGAAACGAATATTTGTACCGAAGAAGCGCTCGAAAAGAGGATTGAGAGATGATGATAGATAATGTATTGCTTTGCCTATGTTATGATGTTAAATCAGAAGCAACACTCTATTGCCCAGAGAAAATGGGTGGGATAATCGTGGCCTGGCCCATATAATCCAGATTCGCTAAGATGTCAGCGAATTGCGCAACGTACTGTCGGGACTGTTCCTCTCGGTCCGACTTGACTTCGAGATCGCTGTCTAAAAGTGTCGCGGCTATCTCGCGTATTTTCACAATCTAAGGAAGTGGTTAATGAAACACTAGAGGACGCGGTAAAGGCGGCTATGACTGACCATTGATGATCCATTAGCTTCCAGCGTCCGCGAAGAGCAGAAACGGAGCACTTCGAGAAGCTCTCTAGCTATACTCTTTCGAAATACCCAAAGCTGAGTTCGAGGCGTGTGGCCAGGACTAGACGGCTCGGCACCTGGGGAAACTGAGCAAGAATCCGATTGTGGATTAGTGAATGCATTTGAGCAAGCTTCCAAGATCGAGCTTTGGATATAAAGACTCGTGATGTGTATATTGGCCCGCATGATGTCGAACTGGTTGGTTAACTCTGATGTCATGGACGGATGCGTATGGTTTGACTGTAGCTGCGGATCCAAGGACGATATCCTAAGTACAGGTGGGAGCTCTTCCAATGTAGTTTGTAGTTTCCGGATGATGCGCAGCAAAGCACTCAAACTGATAGTTGACTTCGTGGGTGCAATGCCTGGAGTATTAAGGATACCGTCGACTGGATTGTTGGGACATGTCTGGGTACGTAGCGTGCCCAACGTCATTGCATAGGCCTGCGGAGGTGAACCAGGAAACCCGTCAGAAAGTAGGTCGACAACACACAAGAATACCTTGACCAAAGCGACGAAGCCGGAGATGACAGGAAGCGGTCGATCGGTGGGTGGACTGTCACAGCCGTTGGAATTCTGAAGCGAGGCATGGTCTTGGAGAACTAAATCATCATCATCAATCTCGCAAGGAAGTAAAAACTCCCAATCAGTCCGAAGTGGGTCGAAACTCAAGCCGGTGTGAGGGATGATGAAGGATAGACGGTCGTGACTATGTTTTGGTTAGTAGGCAACACTCTTTGGGAAGGAAAGTAAGTTACAGGTGCACAGACATTTGAATGATGTAGAGCATCCAAAAAGCCCTCTTACACATTTCCCTATCCAACAGACTTAATCCCTCATATCTCTCCTTTCGATACAGTTCCAGCGTACGAAAGAACTGAATGGCCTCACTTGCATACCCCCACCCCTGATTAGCTCTCCCCGCATAATGGCTCGCCATGGTCAATAAGATCGACACAATCATCGTGGCCATGGTGGGTTGGTTTTGAAACTCCGGTTCAGAAGCTATGCGACTAAGCAGCACCATATGGCACGCTCGGTCGACCATGGCGCCTACATCTGCGTACTTGTCCCGCCCATATTCCTCGAACTTGCGCGGTATGGACGCGACAGTGACGGCACAGATGGCGAGACATAGCCGAAAGAAGGCGGGGTCGGCAGTATAGGCGGCAGATTCTATGGATGTGCGGAAGCTCGGGCGGTGGACAAGAGGGAGGAGGGGGAAGACGAGCTGGAGGAAGTCGTCGATGATGCTGCGGAAGGTGGCTTTGGGGCAGAAATGTTCGATAGACAGTTCGCCGACAGGGAGGTTCAAGTTCGCGGGCGTTCTCCTACACCACATCAGCACACCATTTCCACCCGACAGTCTACAAACGCACCTTGCGACAGGCCCGCGTGGCTTGCGGTCACTGAGAAAGGTGCAGTCGACGCGACTGTCCGCGCACCGCCTGCAGGCTGCGCTCTCTCCTTCGAAGATGCATTGTACTTTGCGCACCCGACAGGTGTCACATGCTTTCGAGGCAATGCGTCGTCCCTGTCGAGAGGCTACAGGCATCTAGATGGCATCTTCCTGTTTCTTCACTTTCCGGTGATTATTTGTGATTTGTGATTTGGCGTATGCAGGAATGTGGGGAGTGAAGCTAGCTTGAGATGGGGGGATGTAATGCGGGAATGCGGCATGTTCGCGAACCGAGATTCATGACTAAGCTACCGGATGTCTTCTACGAATGCTTCGTAGGTGATGTATTCTAGAAAGTAGTTTCGCTGATAACATCCTAATCATCATCATCATCCTCATATATCCCCTTCAAAAGCCTATCCACAGCCTTACCCACCCACACAATCCCCTCCTCCAATTCCCTCACCACCTCTCCCTGTTCCCCATCCAATTTCAGCCCAAGAAACTCCACCAATAGCCTCACAACCACCGTCTCCGCCTCCAGCACTTCCACCCTCCCCTCTACTTTCTTCATCACCACCTCTTTGCACAAGAATTCGTTCACCTCCCTATGCAACATCCATCTCAACGCCTCCCTCTCCGCCGTTGCCTTCGGGATCACCAGCGGCGTCGAATTCGGCAACCAATCTCTCACCCTCGCGATATGACGTCTGAGCTTGATCCACGACTTCATTGCCTTGGCGGCCGCAATGTCGGGGACATGGTACGGTGAGGACGGGAGCGGGAGGAAGAGGGAGGGGTTGTTGGTCCATGCGTCTGAGATTTCGGAGAGGAGTGTGGTTTCGTCGATGGAGGTATCCTTCTCGATGTAGTAGCCTCGGATTTTTGCTGCTAGCGGGGCCGTTGATGAGCTTGGGCTAGAAGCGAGTGAGTCGCTACTTCGACCTGGGGAACTGGCTTGATTGGGGGTGTCGGTGGCGGTCATGGCTGCTTAATTGGTGCAGGGCAGCCGTAGTGTTACGATGTAAGGTCGGTGTCGTAGAAAGTGGTTGCGAGTTCGTGTTAGTCCTGGTTGCGCGACCCTTCAAACGCGGCCTCGAGTTACATTTAATTTCTACGTTTTACCTCTCCCACCTTTACCCTCCACTCGCCACTCTCTTTCCCTTTCGGTTGCCCCTCCCTCACCACGCACATTCTCCTTGTCATTCACGTTGACCACCTCCTTCCTCTTCTCGCACTTCTCGTGTCCTTGGTCGCAAACGTCGTGTACCCCGCAGCGAGCGCGGTGGAAGAGAGGACGGCATACGGGGGCGTGGCATTCGCGCCGAGTGGATCGGGTCGCTTGGGAACGGTGTGGTGTTGACCCTCAGCTATTCCAGGTCAATATCGTACATCTCGCCGTCTCCGCCGTGCACAGATGTGAAGGCTTACCGGGCGGAACGGACAGTCGCAAAAGCATGGCAAGGTAGGCTGGTCCGGAGCGCTCCCGGACTTAACTCCAGAGTAGGTGTCTCAGCCATGTTGGCGCAGCGGGCTGCCCTGCAAGCTACAAGGCTGGGATGTTGGTGAAGGCTGCAGCAAGTGAGGGCTGCAGGTAAAGGCTGCAGGTGACGCAAACGAACCCCGGAATATGCATCTCGCGAATCGGCGGCGGGTGGGGAGTGGGGTTCAACACGTGGTGTAGCGATGTTCCAGCAGAAAAAAGGAAGCGATTTTGCAGGGCGTGTGGTGGTAGTATATGTACTCGTCTCGCCAGCGTCGGGGTTAGACCATTATTGCGGCATACCGTCGGCCATCCATGCCAAGAAACCATGTGGGTACATATGTACGATGGTCAATAATCTGTGTATGCATTCAAGAACGAATGTAAAAATTCCTATTAACTAGCATAGTGTCATAAGTATTTATTTGATAATCTTAATTAATGGCGCAGATCAGAAGATCGCATTAAAAACTTGTAACCTGAAGGGCCAGCCAGAATCCAATCAAGAAGAGCAAAATGTCCCAAAACCCCGCCCCAGGGCCTTCCTTGGCCAAAATCATTCCTTGTCCAAAGTGCAAAGACTTACTTACTAAACGCCGTCGCTAATACACAAAAGCAGCCCAGAAGGAGGTAGCGTCCAAGGACAGCTGATTATTACAAACGCATTCTTTGTATCAAGATGCAGAGACTCGGAAAATGTTCAGACATCCAACCCGGTAAGGAAAAGGCTATGACGGGACTTTTGAGAACAAAAGGAAAATTGTTGAGTAATGTGGGGACAATACCAAAAAAGGGAAAGTCGGATACGATACTAGGCCTTGTGCATGAGGATTCTCATGTCTTCGCTCCGCAGATAGTCGAAAACGCCCTCGTTGAGCCGGTCCAATCCATCTTTGAACAGATACTCGGTGCCTTCGGTATTGGTCATGACTGCGAAAGTCCTGCACAGCAAGTCCTCCGCGCTCAGTCCTTCGGCGCTACTCATGTTCTTCCACTTCAAGCGCATGACTCTCAGATCGTTCATGGCGAGCAGGCGGTCGACCATCTCTGCAGCGGGCAAGCCCGGTTTGTTGGCAAGCGATTGCCGTAGTTGGGCTAGCATGCGACGTTCGCTAATCCACATGAGAAGGACCTTGGCCTGTAGCTCGTGCAAGGGACCGAGCTGCTTGCGGAAGAGTGCTGTGCCAAACTGCCAGAGATTCTCTATCTTGTGCAGCAGCATGTGTTCGTCCGGGGGTGAGGTGGGTTTCGGGAAGAGGTATTGCATCAAGTTCCCGAGTACTTCGCATTGCAAGAGACCTAGATCTTGAGGGCCCGAGGAGATATCGACAGGCTGGCTTTTGAGGATGGTATGGATTGGAGCATTGTAATGAACGGCTGCTGAGCTGTGTGGAGCCACGTGATGGACCCTCGGTGCAGAACCGGGCTGAGCATGGGAAGTGGAGATCTGTACTGCTGGCACAGGAGCGGGCTGGACGTTGGATACCGGTTGGGCGGGATGTGCAGGTGCAATTGGTGTGTTCGACCTACTGGATCGCTGCTGAGCTAGAGACGGCCGGTGATGAGAATGGTGGGAAGGAGTATTGGATCGGCTAGTAGGCGCAACCTGATTCGGGGGCGGTGGGGGTGGTGGATGAGATGAATGCAATTGATGGGGATTGTGATGTACAATAGGCGAGTTTCGAGCGCTCACTCCGTTGGTTCCATTCGCAGTGACGGGCGAATTGATGGCCTGGAATCCCTGACCGGCGACTGCAGTGTTGAGCGGAGGCGCCTTGGGTGGGACGTGTGCACTTTGCGCGGGGGGTACACTGTGAGCCTTTCCGTCATAGGGACTGGCATAGCTATGGCCGTTGGGAGCTGCAGTGGTCCGAGGTGGTGACGTGTTGACCGCCGTGAAGCTATTGTTGTTCACAGCGGTGAAGCCACCAGCAGGGGGCGCCGTAGCAGGGGGCGCCGTGACAGATGGCCTCGCGGTGGCGTTGAGATCATTGCTCGTCAGAGGGGTGAGCAGCGTCCTCCCAACCTCGGGGGCGGACGTCGGTGCCGGTCTGGGCTGCAGGCCGTTGAAGGGATTCTGGCCGTTCTGGCCGAGAGCAGGGGCGGGCGGCGTGTTCTCCGACACGGGACTGCCGGCGATGGACTGGAGCGATTTGCGCGGGCTGTCCTTTGACTTGGGCACCGTGTGGCTCTGGTACGGGCGCTTGACGAGCGGCGAGGCCATGTCCTCGCCATCGGACAGCGAGTTGAAGACGGAGCTCTTGCGCTTCTTGCCCTGCACAAGCTTGACCGACAGCTCGGCGGCGGCGGCGGCGGTGGAAGCGGTCTCGATGGACGGCGACAGTGAATTGGAGTCGGGCGTGCCGTGGGGAGAGCGCGGCGAGTTGAGATCGCCGTCCATGTCCTGCAGCGTCTCGTACTCGTTGGCCTGGGACGAGCGCTTGAGCTTCATGTTCCTGATGTAGTAGCACGCCTTGATGATGATCCATCGCTGCAGATGGATCTTGAGGACGTCCTTGTCGACGGGATCCTCGAAGAACAGGTGCTTGGGATAGGTCTTTTTGGCGGGGTCAGGTGTCAGCAGGCAGGTGCGGTCGGTGTCACGACCCCAGATGGCAGGCCCGTAGGTGGCAAGCAGGACCTCGAGCTCGCGGTCGAGCGAATTGGGGTCGGCGGCAAAGTCCAGCAGTGCATCGCGCTCCTTGGGCAGTTCCTTGGACAGGCGGGTGACTTCGCTCGACAGCTTGCGGTAGTCGGGGTTGTCGAACTTGGGGATGCCGCGGTTTGTCGTCGAGCTCGAGGCGGACAGGCCCAGGCCCAGACACTCGGTTACCTCGCGGATGGTGGGATTGTGGCTACTGAAGACGGAAATCCAACGCGGGCGGTCCCAGCGCGTCACAGCGGCCTCGTCGACGTGTGGCGAGTCCTTGGAGCTCATGGTGGTGAGGGCAGCCGCATAGAGCGAGGGACGGGAGACTGGGAGCAGAAGAGACTTTCGTACTGCGCCGGTAGGAAGTCGCGTTCCAGGCAAGATGGTTTGTTGGGCTGGACAGCCTGGACTGGATATCTCGGTTACGACTAGAAAGGGGGCCCGGTAAGGTTACGCTAGTGGGACATGGACGGAGAGGGAAAACTTTCTCCTCCTCCGCACACAGCAAGGCAGCAGCCAGTAGTGGACACACGGAACGCGGTGCTGGGCAGGTCTGCGCCCGCCGATGTGGTCCGAGCCGTCGCAGGTATTTTCTGCGCCAGGCTGCGTGTAAGAGAAGCTGGCGCTGGCGAGACTGGCGACCGATGGAGTGAGACTGATGACTCGCTGCCCTCTACGGCGCGGCGCTGATTGGCTGCGCGCGCCCTTGCTTATTGCTTGTACAAGGGTGGAGCATGAACGGGTTGCCCCCTCCCCCTGTCGCCCTTAGCGTCTTGGCCGAAAAGACGGCCGATTTCTCAACTCTCTGAGAGTCAATTTTGACGATTTCTGTACGATTTCGAGCTCAATTCTGCTGATTTTTGAAGTTGATAGTAGGAAGGATAGTCAAATTGATCAATAGACGCGTAGAAATGGGCGTTTTAGCTCGGATCAACTGTTGATCCGGCCGTGCTGACGTAGGATTGTTGTGATTCCAAGAAGACGCGTGATTTCTTAACACTCTCTGTACCCTCACTGCCTCTGTACACGTTTAGTTATTGTACAAGCTTGTTGTTACTATCATGCCTTCCTTACACCGACACCAAATACGCCCTCGCGACAAGGCTATTGCTTCTACAGAGAAAAACGGACGCCTTACCTATCGTCAACGTCTTCAAGTCAAAACTCTACACACATATGCTGGGTACTCTTATACTCAATTGTACGAACTATTTCAAATACCTCGCTCTACTGTACGCCATATATGCAGTACAGAAGGCACGCCAAAGAAGCCTCCAGGCAGGCCACCAATACTTGATACACCGAAAAGACGCCGCCTTGTACAACGCGCTACTATCGACGCGTACCATCGGCGATTATCCTATCTCGAGATAGCTCAATTGGAGGGCATATCTGCTTGTAAGCGTACTTTGTACGCAGCCTTCGAAAAGGAGCAGTATCACCGACGCGTCGCCACCGAAAAACCACTTCTTACGGAGAAACACAAAAAGGATCGATTAGAGTGGGCTGAACAACACGTGAATTGGACTCCAGCTCAGTGGTCTCATGTTATATGGACTGATGAGTGCTCTATCAAGTGTGGAGCCTTTGGGCAGGTCTGGGTTACGCGTACGCCAGAGGAGAAGTACTTGCCGTCTTGTTGCGTACCTAAGTTTCGAGGCTATTCAGCGTGTATGATATGGGGTTGTATAACAAGCGCGTCTAAAGGTCCTGTTGTTGTTTTTCAAAAGGATTGGGGTAACGTCAACGGTGAACTGTACAGGGAAAGGATTGTACCTGTTATTGAGGCCTTCAAAGGTACTATAACAGCACCGATTCTGATGGAGGATGGAGCTTCATCCCATACGGCAAAGGATACACGCGCTCTTCACAATCACCTTGGCACTGTACGCATGAAATGGCCTGCCAATTCACCTGACCTTAACCCTATCGAGAACGTTTGGCGGTTGTTGAAGTATCGAATTGGTAAACACTTTCCGAAGACTGAGGCAGAGGTACGGGCGATAGCAGAGGCAGAATGGGCTAAACTACAGGTTTCTGACTTCGAGAAATACGTCAGTAACATGAGGGAACGGTGCCAGGCAGTAATTGACGCCAAAGGAGGCCATACTAAGTGGTAGTTGTGGGAAATATGCCGTCTTTCTAGAATCGGGCAGCGTTTTAGTCAATTCTGAGGCACTTATGTGCGCCAAGACCTCCGGAACAACCATTAATCCGCGCCAAAAGGCCTATTTAGAGTAGTCTATTGATCAATTTGACTATCCTTCCTACTATCAACTTCAAAATCGAACTCAAAACCATCAAAAACCGTCAAAATTGACTCTCAGAGAGTTGAGAAATCGGCCGTCTTTTCGGCCAAGACGCTAAGGGCGACAGGGGGAGGGGGCAACCCGTTCATGCTCCACCCTTGTACGCCGCCTGTGATGCTTCTCCCTTATGCTATCATCTATGCATCCAGGTAGTCTATCCAGCTGTAGCAATAATACCCGACGCCTACTGAAGATTAGCAGGATGAGCATGATGTGAGATGATTGTAATCAGGAACGCGATTGCCCTGATTGTTTGATTACCCATCCGCCCTCCAGCACCTGGTCCCCCCCCGCCGGTCTTCTATGACGCCTCTACCTGCGAGATACCGTGATATCTACCCCAGGTGCCGTCTTTGCTTTGCCCACATGTCGATGATGCGAGACTGCGGATGCGAGACTGCAAAGGTGGCAACGCGACCGCTATCTGTAACAGGCCGGTAGCTCGACGTGGCACGGACACAGGTAACCGTGTACACAGCATCTGATGCCCATGCCAAAGCCGATTCCTATTCTTATTATTCCTATTCTTCTTATTGTTGTGCAGTCAGCCCGCCCGGCCAAATCTCGAGTAACCACTGTACAATAATACCTCTACCCGGCCTCTACCCGGCCTCTACCTGGCCTCTACCTGGCCTCTACTTGCCTACATACCTGGCCTTACCCTCCCACTCTCCCTAGCCGTCCCTAGCTAGCCGTTTCGTCGGCCAGGCTGGCGTAAGGGCTGCGCAAGCGGCAGTTTTGAGTTGCGAGATAGCGCCAGCGCCAGCGATCGCTCACACGCTCGTCGTAAACGTAGCGCATGAGTCGTCATCGGTGTGATCCATTATTCCTGTTGCAAGCCTAGACGATCGTGCCATTACGAGTCCTCGCCTACTTGTCCGCTTCGAGCCTTCCAATACTCTTAACACAAGGGTGATTAGCAGAATTAATGTTTCATCATTCATGCACCTGTAGGCCAAGCACTGTGGCACTCCAAGGTAGGGAAGCTTTTATCTCCGCGGCCAGCAGGGATGCTAGCCGAGCTGCCAGAGCCCTACGCCGTAATAAATAATAATGAATAATAAGAAATAAGAAATAAGAAATAAGAAACAAGAAACAAGGAAAATGACTTCATCCGACAAAGTAGCTGCTCTCGCCGTGCTCTGCCTCGTCCCGCAAGTGAGTCTCCAGCGAGTTGGCGAGCCAGTCCATCTCGCCCATGAACACGACCGTCTTCCACTGCATCTCCACTGCGTACTTGGACCCCGCCAGCACCACAAACGCCTGTCGCAGCAGCTCGTCGTTGTTGGTCTCGGTGCCGGCAATATGTGACAGGTCTTCGTAGTTGCGGAGCAGTTCCCGTGTAGCCCCCATGAGCGTTCTGTGCTGCTGTATCCGCCGCTCAATCTCCACCGCCGTCGTGCCTTCGCTGCGCCACCCTACATGTTTTCTGTCAGTATACCAACGTGAGCCCGGAGATGCACGTACGTCTGTCGGCGCGGTCAAGATCCGCTAGATGCCGCTTCAGTTCTATCCATGCAAGCATTGCGCGTTCTCGTGCGATAAACACGCCTATGTTGTCCGTGATGCGCGTGTAGTCGCCGCGTACACCTGTCCTCCAGATAGTCTCGATGCGCAGCAGCAGCGACGTCTCGTCCCACTGGACCTTGCTTTCTTCGCCGTATATGTATGCCCGAAGAGCTCGAAGCGTATCCTCGTCGAGGCCACGGTAGGGCGCGCCGTCGCGCGACCCATACTCTGCCGCTGTCGCGCCCGTTGTCGTGTGTCCGTTGGCGCTAACGTACTCCGGTGTCAACTTCAAAGCCAGCTGCGAGATATCTGCCCCCAGCTGTCTTATGGCCGAGGAGGATACACTCGCTGCTGCCTGTGGGAGATGCGTCATCTCCATTGCTAGCGACGACCTCCTACGGTCTGCCGTCTGCTGTGACGTATTCGCCGCCGACCATGAAGAAGCCCCTTGGGAGGAGATGCTTCCGTTTCGGGATGCATTCACTCGGTCCCAGACTCCATCAGTGATGGCATGCACTGGAATAGCTTGCCCTGTATTTGTGTTAATGGCGGTTAAATGGCCAGCTTCACTATTGGGCATGCTGCCTCTCGCGGGCACAACAGGACTCTCACTCGGTTCTGGTGGCGTGACGATGGATGTCGAGATGGGACTGTCTCTAGACAGATTTTCGACCTGGTAAACCTGCACATGCCGGGGAGGTTCCCCGGCCTGGATTGGGGGTACGTTCGTGTTCAGCATCGGTGCTGTTGGTGTCTCCGCATTAGGGGCCAGTGAGCGAACAAACGAGGAAGCAGCAGCATCTTGGGTCTCTAGCTCGATCCTCGCCTTCTTGTTTTCTTCCTTCTTCTTTCTCTCGCGGTCAAGGCGTTCGCGCGCCAAGATAACATTGATCGCTTTCATTCCAAGCCACCAATGGATTAACCGCCGAATCCTGACATCTACTTAGCATGTGTGAAAAACAATCATGACGTGCACTTACACAGCCCGATCTTCTTCATTCTCAAAGTAGAGGTCTCTTGGGTACATCCACTCATCTACTCCTTCTTCGCCGGCGCTGATAAGGTGCTCCCTGTTTTCGCCAGCCAGTCGACCCCAGATAGCAGAACCATGCTTCTGTAATAGTTCCTACACAAGAGCGCCCTGTCAGCCTCTTCGCAAAATCCCAACAAATGAACATAGCCAACGTACCTCGACTTGCTCATTCATGCTCCCCTCTGCCGATAGGAACTTGACGAGTTCATCCGATTCCTTGGGCAGAGTTGAAACCACATCCCCCATATCCGTCACAAAATCTCTTATCAGAGCGCTCTCAAAATTCGTTTTGCCACGCTTGTTCTGACTCCATTTTGCGCGCAGCCCCAGACGTTCAATAAGTTCGTGCATGCGTAGCTTCGATCTGTTCTTCATGATGTCGAGCCAGTCCTTCGAGCTGGCATAGTCCAGCGGTTGCGGTGGTCCTTCCATAATAAATAGGTGACCGCGCTGCGAGTGAGAGAGAGTTCAACGTTGGTTGTTCGACACTTGGCCCCCGTGTAAAGACGCTCTAAGTGACAGGGACTGGCGACAGCGACTTCTACGGTTCGGCAATGGTAGGTGCACTATATCCAATCATCATTCCTACCATAGGGACGTGAGACCGAAATTGCTTTGATGAACATCAGATGATAATGTTGAGGAAAATCAAGGGGAGGCCGCGCGCGTTGGAGTTTCGCGTACTTCAGCCACGACACTAAAGTAGTTAGGGTACTTGTGAATTCCACTAGCGCCACAATTATGTAACATTGCAGATCCCTGAACGAATGGTCTGTCTGCATAATCACCTCCATCGCATTCCATCTCCGACCCACCTATTTCTCATCCGCGCAGGGAACACATCTCGTCGAGGATACGCAGATTCCCGTAAACAACAACTCGCTTGCCGACAGCGGCAATTGCAAACTGAGAACCTTTCTTCCGAACATGTCCAGTAGCTAGTAGTCAGTCTCCTCCTAAATGCTCCCCATGGTGGGGATGTCACAACTGGCAAGACTTGGGTGTGGTTTCAGCGGTCAAAGTCCTCGCGCCAGGAAATTAACTTTTCGTGGAAAGAGATAACGCCCTTCTTAAAGACCTGGACAGCTTTCGGCCAATTTGTGGCTGCTGCGAATGCAGTCGTGGTCTTTTCGGACATTGCTTCAATGCCCTCAACCTGGACTTTGGCGACATGCTGGTTCAGTTGCCATGTCGTCTCGATATATGCGGGTTCCCCGCCTAGCTTAGAAGACCAGTCCTATTGGGGATACAAAGTCAGCAAGCTCAACCAGAGGAGTATCAGGGCCAGCACCCAAGGATATATTCACCTCGAAGGTATACAAGGGGAGAGACTTCTCTTCTGATGTATGCATTTCCGCTACCTCTCCCAACTTTGACGCAATCACCCTCCACTTTAGCCAATCTTGGACGGCTTCGTTGATGTCGTTGTTCACCGTCACCCCCATATTCTCTTGGATTTTCTCCTGGTCTGCTTTCCAGATTACAGAGAAGACATCGTCAAGCTCTCGAGATTTTATCCACATTTCGTTTACATTCTTGGACTTATTGTGTGAGTTCTGATGGATACACAAATCTTCGAGGAGAAGCAGCCGGAGTTGCACACGCATTTCGTTTATATTCTTCTCCGGTATGTGAATCCGGGACGCGGTGGTTATGCGTTTCTTCTGAGGGGGCGAAGCAGAGACGTTTTCTGTCATAGCTGAAAGGTCAGTCGGTATGCTAGCCGAGTCTTTGTCGCTCAAATCGATAACCCTTCTAGACCGTCGGGGCATATAAGTTTCTTCCTCATTGACATGCTTGCGCTTGGTACCGCGATCTTGGACGTGACGCAGCTTATCACTTGACAGCTTGAGAACTAAAATCAAAACCCGTCTAGGCTTGTCGGAAGCTTTCATACCAGCATCGAACTCGGCTTGTACGTGCCTTGATTGTCTAGCCTCGCCAGATTTGCCCTGGTAGTGGTTCAAATAATAGGCTTTGCCTTTCACAAAGGCCAGATGCTCGAGCTGCAGTTCGATGAATCGCTGGTGGTGGGAGAAAGACCAGAACAAATCGTCCGTATACCCTTCGTTCTCGTTCTCGACCAGAAGTTGCGATTGTGGATTTTGGACAGGGTCGCGTCGATCTGCAACGTATAAAGTCAGTGTATGTCTTGCAAGCATCACGGACTCTTACCCATTGCTTCGCCCCATATCATAGGACCAAAGCAGGCTGCAAGAATTCTAACATGATGTGTAATGCACTCATCGTCCCACGCTTGATATAACTCATCGATGTCGTGTACAGGAAGTTTCTCCTTCGCGAGTCGATCCAGTTCCTTGTACAAATTGCTGACCAGAACAGAGGTAAATTTCGGTACTGTGATATCATAACCAATCTCTCGGAAACCAAGAGCATTCCGAATGGGTCTGTTGCCTCGGCCATTGCTTGAAAGGGTTAGCTTGATGAGGGCTCGTGTAGCCGTGTTCAGGTTAACAGCCTGAATTAGCGACATGGTGGGTCTCTGGACATGCAATAGCCTTTAACAAGAGACGTAATGGGCCAGGTAGTGTTACCGCTAGATAGGAGATCGCTGGGAAGAACGCTCAAGACAGTTACAGTAGAAAGCCAGGCAAGGAAATCACAGGCCTGGTGAGGAAATGGAACGTCTGTTGAGAGTGTAAAGTGCGGGGTGTCTGAAAGGTGCAGCAAACGCCGAAGCAGGAGTGTGCACGGACCATTGTTTACAAGGGTAATGGAGCGGAACAAGACGCATTGACGATACATCTGTGGCTAGAGGTTCTGAGAGCTTTTGTCCTTCTGAGAGAGAAACAAAGAAGAACTGTAAACGCGCTGAGGAAGCCAAGGAAATAACAGAACTAGGGAGTAATATTATGGGTCCCTACGGATAGTAAGAAGTGTGCCTTCTCGTTTACCCGAGATTATAAATATCTTATAGTAGCACGGTATTCTGCCGACACTTAGCAAGCTCAAATCAGGAAGTGACGATGATGGAAGACACGTATCGGCGGCATGTACATCACATCTGTTTTCAACATACAATTTCTCGCCAACACGAACATGTAATGCCTGTTTTTCTCCTTACTTATATCTATCACGACATACATGGCCGCTACGACTCGCTACTACACGGGCTATACAGACTACGCACTATGTTACCTATCTCCCCTAGCTGCGGGCATAATCTACCTCACACTTACTAATCTTGACGGCTCTTCCCCAATACTATATAATCTAATACGCTCATGGCCTTCTAGTTCCTCTTAATCTTGATGGCTACTATGGTACATTGACAACCGCGACAGGATCCTCACACACCTACATATTCTCTAAATAGACATCTTCGATGACGCGAATACGATCGCTGAGTGTCCGAAGGGGCATTGCTATAGCTATCATATCTCGCTTCCTGGCTCCACCCTCAACGGAGTCTGCTTCAAACATAAAGTATCCTAGCGAAGATGGGGAATGTAGCCTCAGTTACCGCAAAGCTGTATAGAAGCTCGATGTTTATTTTGGTAGCATTGCGGATTCCAATACCGGTGTCAACATAAACAATACGTGGATCGGCTTGTTGGAGGTGAGGGCGAGGAGCTCAAGAACACGACCATGAGCTTGGTAGTTATGGGGTGGGATATGAGGTGCCGATGTATGATGTAAGTCAGCAAGGTTTGCCGTCGTATAGTCATTGGAGGAGTAATTGAAGGGCAGTATGTTAGCAAAATTGAGTTTACTATGTTACCAATCCTGTATTCTCTTATGATAATGGTATGCGATTTGTCTTTGTCTTTCGTAGAACTTGGAAGAATGAATACCTGAGACCTTAAGGGAATATTTGAAGGTAATAAACGCAATGAGATACTATAATTATATTGTAAATATTTGTAGGCCCTCGTCCACTCTGACTACTTCTATAGAGGCGAGAGATAACTGTCCACAAGAAAATATCATTACAGATTGTAATATTGAGGGTTTGACAGAACATATGTGCTCTGGGCCATCATAGCTTACGAGATGAGACTGCTGCTTGTGACGATATTGTCACTAACTGTACGAATAAGATTGATGGCATGGCGGCTAGGAATATTGGCATGAACATCTATGATGATGACGAGCACGCAAAGGGCGAGGATATATGTTACAGTTCAAGTGCATGAACTAAGTCGGGCATTCCAGAATATTTTCTCTGGGCAAGGGAAAGTTGGAGGTAGGAGATATGATCTCGAGGATGTTTTCTACAAAGTCACCTGAGGGATTCAAACCTTCGGGTGCGACATCGGCTTTAAGGAACTGTGTCTTTTGGGACGACTAGCAAGACAAGAGGTACATGATATGACCAGTCACGCAGACGGTAAAGTCATTCGTATGGATACGCCAATCAATACATTGTGCTCTTCTACCTCTGTACCGTCTCCCACAGCCATACTATACCACCCTATCCATCATTACAGCGTGAATTAGTGTATTATTCGATGTTGTGCCTTGCTAAGTATTACATCCTTTGACGGGGTATATGTAATGCCGAAAAAAGATGGCTAGGAAACGGGCAACGGGAAGGAAAGAGAAAGTATACCAAGGAGACATTTTCGCCGGAGTGACATACAACATGCTAGAACTATCGAAGAAACTGGCGGATTGGTAATGCTGCAGCCATCTAAGCCACGACATTTGCGGTTACCACCGGTTCGTCGATATGGTGCTTTCGGGTGATAGGGGCAAGGGTAACGGCTTTTTTGCAAGCTTCGTGAAAATGGACAATGAAGCGATGTAGATCCCAGAAGGAATTGTACAGTGGCGCTGGTGCGATCCTGAGTACATCGGGCTTTCGCTCGTCGACTACGACTCCGTGTTCTTCGATATATTCGAGGATATGATCGAGTAGGCCAGGATTAAGTAACACACTGAGCTGTGCACCGCGTTCGCTTGGTTTCATAGGTGTGATGATTTTGTATGGTGGCGGGCCGCCTTCGTATCGGAGAAGGCGCTCCTCGAGGTAGGCCGTCAATCGCAAACTCCGCTGCCGAAGACTTTCTATATCTGTCTTTGCGAAGACATCCAAGCTCGCTAGAACAGACGTCATGTCAAGTGCGCTGGGATTGCTGAGCTGGAAGCCACTTGCGCCGGGTATAGGAACAAATTTGTTTTCCATCCGGAAGCGACTGTTCTTGTCGCTGCCCCACCAACCACTTAGTCGAGGACGATAGATCAGCTTTGTGTCATTGTCGTGCGTAGCATCTCCGGTGTGGTTTGCATGCGTGCCATCTTCGGTAGGTGGCTGTGCATCCTCTACCTTTCCGTGGTGGTCGTGTACGAACAGACCGCCGATGACTCCTGGGCCAGCGTTCATGTATTTGTAATTACACCATGCGGCAAAGTCGACATTCCAGTCGTGCAGCTTGACTGGCACATTGCCAACGGCATGGGCGAGGTCCCAACCCACGACCAATCCTAGCGAGTGACAGTGACGAGTTATCAGCTCAATGTCGAAGTACTGGCCGGAGTAGAACTGGATGCCTGGAAGAAGTACGAGAGCAGTCGTGGCAGCGTGCTGGGAGATGACGGAGAGAATGTGTTCGGTAGAGAGATAGGGCGAGGACGGTGAAGGGGGCGTAATGGTTACGAGTGCTGATAGGGGGATGT
Source organism: Massarina eburnea CBS 473.64 (assembly GCA_010093635.1). Lineage (NCBI taxonomy): Eukaryota > Fungi > Ascomycota > Dothideomycetes > Pleosporales > Massarinaceae > Massarina > Massarina eburnea. The sequence continues at coordinate 1,131,116 of MU006778.1, forward strand.
TGTGGTGGGCCAACTGGGACTGGGCGGCGTACTAAAGCACATTAGCGTCGTGCATCTCTGGCTCTGATATGGAAACAGCGCTTACATGGTCGCTGGGAAACGCCTTGCCCTCGATGATGATCTTGTATCGGTCTGCTGTCGGCTTGTAGAAGCTCGACATGAGAAGATGCAGGTTCGCGGTCAAGGTCTCCATCACCACCACCTCGCTCGGTAGCGCTCCCACCAGCTTCGCTGTTTGCTCTTTCAGTGCATCGTCCAAGTGCAGCCATGGCGGCAGGCCATCCTCCAACTCCTTGAAGTGACCAAAGACTCCTTTCGACGCCCACGTCTCGAGGTAACGGTTGACGTACTCCCGCGTCCGGCGCGGCTGCAGTCCTAGCGAATTTCCACACAGATAAATGGACTCCTCATCTTCGTCCGCCTCAGCCGCCTCTGTCGTTGACTTTTTCAGCGGGCCGTAGCGTCTATTGCGCAGGTCGCCCTTTGTTGGGATGATAAACTCGCTCCTCAATTGGCTCAAAGCATCCTTCTCGTCTTGTTTCCGGGCAAAGGCTTCGGACCACAGCTCAGCGTCCGGTATGTTTCCGTACGGATTCGGATGCTTCGACATTGGGAATGTTTCCGCGGGGAGTCTGGCTGTGTTTTCAGGCGTCAAGGGAAGCTCCAGTTGTTAGGGGCTTTTGCATCGCCGTCTGAAACAACGTGGGGTAGTCGCGCGGGGCACTAATGACTAAGCGAGATCTAGAAGCCCGCATTCACCCTACATCTGCCTATCGTCATCGCCGCCGCACCCCTGTCACCGACCTCATACAATATCGCCCGAATATCGCCCATCGACGGTGAAGATGGCGTCTCCATCAGCCATGTGTTCTCTGTGCCTGCGGGCAGCACAGCGTGCTCCCAGGACGGTCTCGAAAGGGGTTAACCAGCCGTCAAATCTTTCCCGCAGAACCTACAACACAGCTACCGCCCCAGCTCGAAGAACAGCGAAGCCCTCTTCGATCACCCAGATAGCGCGCAGACCCGCCCCCAGCCTCACATACGCACCGCGACGATGCCTCGCTACAGCAACCTCGCCTACAGCTCCGCCCTCAGACCCGCAACCCGCCCGCGCGATCCTCCATCCGCGGAAAGATGCTTCCGGCACTGAGATGCGCGTCTCGTTCAGCCCACGGGCGGCCCAGCGCCTCGCGTCCATCGCGTCCGCAGACAATAATCCCAACCTTGCGCTGCGCATAAGCATCGAAAGTGGCGGATGTCACGGCTTCCAGTACCTCATGGAGCTTTCAGACCTGTCGAAAACACCGGCAACGGAAGAAGATACGGTATTCGAAGGGGACAAGGGCGCAAAGACCGTCATTGACGAAGCGAGTCTGGAGCTGCTGAATGGAAGCACGGTGGATTATACGATGGAGTTAATAGGGAGTCAGTTCAAAATCACAGGGATACCCGGGGCGACGAGTAGTTGTGGGTGTGGGTCGAGTTTTGATATTAAATTCTGAGATGATGAAATAATACTCTCCGCTCATTATCACTACGAAAAGGACTACTGCTGCACGCCTCACGTGCTCACATGATGCCACACTGAACTTCGCAACTACTACATCTGCATGGTCAACCGAAACTAACCCCTTTGAAGACTAGCATTGCGCACGGACTTCCACCCGCTGCACACCCAGCCCGTGGTACCATCTAGTACTAACCCGACCTCTGAACAGCCTTGCTCCAAATCCCGCGAGCGCGATACGGAGCAACCCCCCTCTACACCATGTCGTCCACAATGAGGCCTGCTCTGCACTCCCACCTCTCCGCCGAAGACGTCTCCGTATATAATTCCCTGCCTCACCAGCTGACAAGCTCTGCGCCGACATATCCCGCGTTCCCGACGTCGCTGCACCATGTCGACTCCAACCACCACGATATCTCGTCCTACGAGGGCAACCACATAGAGCACGGTGGACTACACCTAGACCCAAACGTATCGCCCGATGTCACACCGCTCAACCGACACTTCTCGGCGAACTCGTCGCCCTATATCCAGCGTGATGTCTTGCGCGATTCTGCACCTACATCCGTGAACGCATCCGCGGATGCGAACAATGCTCCGAAAGCGCACCCGCCGCCGCCACCACCTGTCATACCAAGTTCTCTCCCCCTAGGCCATTATGACATGGCCCCTCCACCGCATAGCACCCATCCGTCCTGGCAGTCACTCCATGACTACGCTCAAACCCACGCATCAGCCCATGGCTACGCTCTCAGTATCAACACGACTGCAAAGAACAGGTCCCGTATAAAACTTGCTTGTGTATGCTACGGCCAGCCCAAGAACACGCATAAGCTCACGCCAGAGACACGGGTCAGGAAGAACAGGGTGAGCTACAAGACAGGGTGCATGATGTGGATCGAGGCTAAGAAACACGACGACGGGCTTTGGGTGTTGACCGTAGGCCAGGGCGTGCATAACCACCTTGGAAGGGCGCCCGAAGGTTGGGCAATGCAGAGGAAGCGAACGTGGGGTGTTCAATCGGGACGAGTGGGTGTTGGTGGTGTTACGGCTAAGGAAGAGAGGGCAAGGGAGAAGGACGACAACGTCGAAAATGAGCAGCCTATAAGACAAAGTGAGGGGCTCGAAATCGAGGATGCAGAGGGCATCGACTCACCTAGAAAGGCGAGCCATAGCCTGGAGAGCGGTAGCTTAGTGTGGAAGATTATAGAGCAAGAGATGCTGCGTAAAAATGGTCCTAGACTGGGACGAGATCGCGGTGTAGGTCGCACGGTCAAAATTCTGGAAGAACGGCTACCTGGTATCCACATCTTCAAGCGCGATGTCTACAACATCCGGGCACAGATCAAACGCGCGCGTAAAGCAGCCGGACAGCAGTTAGGCGAAGGGCTAGACGACAGCGACAACGAGGATGACGCCGAAGGCGATGACCAGCACGAAGGCAACGCTCACCTCCAGGCCCGAAACGACAACGCCGGTAACACGAACCATGGCCGAAGTTTTTCGCAGATCGATCCGACCTTGATCGAGCAATGCAACTCTGCGCTGCAGAACATACCGAACAACCGACAGGAGGAATCCGAGGTAGAGAGGCTGAGGAGGGAGGTCGTGGAGCTTAAACAAGCGCTTTCCCAACGCACGAAGGAGCTCAATGACAAGAACAGCGAGAATGAGGGATTGAGGGTGCAGATGGAGCTTGCGACTATGGCGCTGTACAATGAGAGGGGACCTACACAGTGACCCTTCTACAATATTCATGTACTCGTCCGAAGTCGTGGCACGAATCGTAGAGAGGCAAAATCATGTATGATTTTGGATTCCTCGGCGACGTACTCACATTCAGATCAAACAACAATATTCCATTCTGTTCTGAATTCCCCACTTGAAAAGACTCATTCGTACTTATCTCGAAGCTATCACTCACGCCACTGTCACCAGTTCTGCACTGTCGCTTGTGCGAAAAGTTCGCTGTTCAAGCTGCGATCGCATGGCCTTGAGGTAAGAATCGAGCAGGAACCTGCAGCCAGTAGTAATAACGAAAACATCTTGAAGATCATGAAATGTAATGACTGTGGGAGCTTGATGGAGGGTACTATTGTTTCAGAGACTAGTCCTACTTATTATCCAACGTCCGCGTGTTGTCAATGTCAAGCGAGTCAACGACGCGGCGCTCCAAGCCTTCACGTCGTAATAATAAGCTCCAAATAATGCTGGAGATGTCATCGAGAACTATAAGCGCTACCCCGCTATGCTCGACGATCTCCCGTCCGAACCGTAACGGGTGCGGATGCAGGTCCGACGCAGTGATGCATCATTGGCATACGGCGCTAAATTGGTGCTCCCGCAGACATTTTTACCATCGCCATGAGCTCTTTCCACATTCTTCAAAATATGACATGTCTAGACATGTCGTAAAGTTCAAAATATGACTCTCATCCAATCCAGCTCTTGACTTTGTCCTTCAAAGAGGGTTGTCCTCCGCTTCCGTGCCAAGTAAAGGATTCTACGGTAGCTCCGGTGTTCAAATGCGTATTGGTGTACGCCGTGGCTTTTAAGACTGCGCTTTTTAGTTCGATCGATAAATCGTCTTCTTTGATCGTCATCTTGCTGGATCCACTCGACTGAAAGGTAATGTGCGGCTCTTCGCTGCGGATAACAGAATTTCCAGGATGCTCTTTTGGTAGATAAACATGCGCGATATCAAGAGCGAGGATCCAGTCTAAATACGAGATCGCTTCTGCCGTCGACGCGAACTTGAATTGGCGTTGTTGGTCTGCCTCCAGAGCCAAGACCTCGACAAGCGTTGGTGACAGGGTCAACTTATGTTCCGAGCCAAAAACGGGCTGGCCGATATATGTTCGTGTTGCAATCGTTATTCTCTCTGTCTGAGTACCACTTGAGGAGGGGAGAGATATCGATGCGAGACCATCGAAAGGCCTTGTGAAGGCTAGGAGAAGCTGATCGGTTGCAGGAAGGTCTTTCTTATGTGCTTCCTTGATGACTTCTGTGAGCTTCACCCACGAAGCTTCACGTGAAGTTTCTAGCGTCACATCCAGGCCTGCACTCATCAGCGTCTTTGCGGTAGCACACATGTATGCGTGAAGAGAGTCGACAGCATCCATGTGGCTGAACATGGCGAGCAGCGTGCGTAAAAGTGGCGGAGAGGACTGCTGTCGTTTGTTCTGCGACATCGGAGGTGGAATTTGCGATCGCCGGTGTAATCGCATACGATGCTCATGGGCCAGTAACAACCGCAAGGCTTCCGCGATGTTCTGGGCTAGCCAATCCTGGGACAGTTCTTCTCTCAGTTGGAGTTGGCCGTCTCTATCGATGCAGTCTATCAAAATCTTTCGGCCTTCGACCGGGCTACGTAAGCCTTGTACTGCGATGTGGATGACTGAGCTCCTGTATTCAGTACCATATCCAAGCAACTGGCGCGACTCCAAAGACATCTCGTGGAACAGCTCCTCCTCGAAGAGCGAGTCGCGGGAAAGCTGTATCGACTGTTCAATGGCTAGATCGTCTAGATCTCCTTGCGAAGGCAGGTGAGAGGTGCCCGTTATCTGACCATTGTCGCTGATTCGTACGCGTAGTGTCTTCGGCTTCAGTCTCAAGTTCGGATCTAGAATAATGCCGCCATCCTTGTTCATGCGCAAAGGCGCTAGACCGCGTGCCTTGAAGTGGTTGCTAGCTTCCGGAAGGCCATAACGCACTGCGTACGGGGCATTGCGCGCCTCTTTGCGAGTTCGATGCAACGGCCAGCCTTTCTCCGATATCGACAGAATCTCTTCCCAGTATTTTGCTTCCTTCTTGCCCTGTGTCTCCAGCTCGACAGCTGCTTTGAGCAGGCTATCGGTAGCCCAGTCCAAGGCTTCCATCCGTGACCCCTTCATGGCCAGTCTTCGCCGCTCCTTGAGCCCTTCTCGGATTTCTACGTCCTCGAGTCTTTCAGACTCATCCAATGTCTTTCCTTTGTCTATACCAAACGATCCACGGGGCACGTTCGTTAACTTGAACATCGGTGTGTAGGCAGTCTCGAGGTTGCGCGCCGGATCTCTCGACAGACATAAGTTCACCAGATTCATAGCGTTTCCGGCATGAAAAGAAGCAAATCTAGTCACGGGTTAGTGTACAGATGTGGGCGTGGAGTGGCATTCCTCTCACTCGAGCTTTTGGAACATTTCTACCTTCGCGCGCTGGAGCTCTTCGATCCTGGCCTTTAGGGACGGCTCCTCTTTCTTGTCTGCCGTCTCAACGTCTTCCATGACATCTTCGGGCACATCTTTGCCCGCTTCGATATCTTCTAGGAGCGTCTTCTCGGTGATGCCCCGCAGGTGTCCTCGTTCTGTGGTAAGCTGGATGATCTGTGGTATAATGTCCTCCTTGCCGAGCGCTTCTTTGGCCGGAGCAGGCCATGCCCGCAGTGTCACATTAGCTGTTGGATTGTCGACAGACATGGTGGTTGGGGGGTGGGCGAACGACGCGATTGGGCTTGTGGTAGGCGGATCGAGAACGCGCCAGGGTCTTGAAGTGAATTCAGAGCGACCGCGGCTCGCTAGTGCCTTATCGATTAAGCTACCCTTGCAGCCTGTTTGCCTGTGACTTCCACATCTCCTGTGCACGGTATTATGATTATAGTTTGGGGGAATAGTAGAGTTCAATCATGATTGTACTTCGAGGTACAGTGTTGGCTTGCATTGGTTGCGGTTGTAGCCACGCGGTAGAGCCACGCTGGACCCGGTGAGTACATACAGCCACGTGCTCCACCCTTTCCCTTGTTCGTCGTAGCGGCGACTACATCTAAACACCGACACCTCACTCTCATCTCTCACTCCTCGGTCATTCTCCCTGGAGCCGCAAAATGACTACCAGATACCGTGTCGAATGTGAGTGTCCGTTCATGTCGTGGGTCGTACTCCACGATTAGTGAGCACAGCTCTGAGAAGCAGACCGCTGATTGTCGGTGATAACAGATGCTCTCAAAACTCACCGCAGAGACCAGCTGGTAGGTTCTCTTGCGCGTATACCGGAGCCATTGGATTTCTGGCTTGTATGCAAATGTGAACATGTACTGACTTATCTACCTAGATCGAATGGATCAAGGTACCTAAATCTAAGGTGCTAACGGCGTTATGATGGGCCTGACATTTCCAGGGTCTCCTAGCAGTTCCCTTCGTTTTGCATTCACAGCCAACAGCCGTCTTCGAACCAACTGACAAATCCGTGGATCACATGGCAGCCCAGACGCAACGACGTTATGCCGAGATTATGCGAGACGTGGAAGAGATAATCAACGATCATATCGCCCACCAGAAACCCGGCGTTCTCACTCAATCCAAACTCAAATTGCTGGTACCGTCGGTGGCCAACTTCTTCACGCCACTAGCCCTCCACGATGCGTTCATCTGGCAGGACCAGAGACGAGCCATCAGTTATCGCCGTTTTGTACCTCCTTCCTTTAACGATGTTAGACTGGTCCTGAATACAGCCCAAGTGATGAGTCTCGTTCGCAATGGACCTCTGGAGCTGGTCACGTTCGACGGAGATGTGACTCTCTATGCGGATGGCGAGTCGCTCACGCCAGAGAATCCTGTTATTCCACGCATTCTGCGACTCATGAGGACTGGGTCTAAGATTGGTATCGTCACAGCCGCAGGCTATACAGAAGCACGCCGTTATTATGAACGGCTGTACGGACTTTTGGATGCTATCTATGCCTCGGACCTTCCGGTTGCTTCGAAACAGAACCTGGTCGTTATAGGTGGAGAAAGCAACTATTGCTTCAGATTTGCTGGAGATAGTCCTGACATGCTGAGGTTGGTACCGCGGCAGGAATGGCTTCTCAAAGAGATGGTACTGTGGAAAGAGCCGGACATCACGGCACTGCTCGATGTTGCAGAGGCGTCCTTGAAAGACACGGTTAAGAACCTGCGTATGGAAGCAGATCTCGTTCGCAAAGAGAGAGCAGTTGGTATCATCCCCAAGCCTGGCTATAAGTTCTGTCGCGAGGTTCTGGAGGAGACTGTTCTCATCACCCAAAAGATCTTGGTATGCGAACCTTCCTCTTCTGCGCGACCATGGCTAACTCGACAGGAAATGTCCGAGGTCGGCAATCGGCTGCCCTTCTGTGCTTTCAACGGTAGGTTTCGCTCTCTTCTGGGAAATTGATTACACGTCCGAGAGTGTGTCTGTGAGGTAGTATCGGAAGGCATGCTGACTTGGGCCACAGGCGGAAATGACGTTTTCGTGGACATTGGCGACAAGTCATGGGGCGTCTTAGCCTGCCAACGTTTCTTTGGTGGGATTGAGGGTGGCAAGACACTGCACGTTGGCGATCAGTTCCTGTCTGCCGGGGCAAACGACTTCAAGGCCCGGCTGGCGTGCACAACGGCGTGGATCGCGAATCCGGCCGAGACAGTCCAACTGCTGGACGAGATCTCCGAGCTGGACGAGATCCAGCAGCGCAAGACGAGGTGAGGGTCGTGAGGGTCGTGGGATGGCACAGGCGGGCATAGACTGGCATAGTCAGGCGTGTTTCTGGAGTGTTCGACGTCTGAATATTATGACCAGCATGGGAATAGCATGTAGAAGCACAACAGCGAATAACGACTCTCGTGACAACGAATTCACTCGACGTGGACCTGACTCGTGACCGGGCGCGCTGCACGCTGATTGGACGGGGTTCGGCGCGCTAGTACCCTCGCGTGGGCTCACAGCGCCTCCGTAACGGCCGCGATGAGAAAAAGCAACTCGCAACTCGCAAGACCGCTGTATCTTCTTGCCGTGTCGAGTCTGTTTTGCGCTGTCCGAGATCACACAGCGACCTTTTGGTACCTCTTATTCGTGGCATTTACACAAGGCGCAGCAGCCTCCGTGTTCACGCACCCAGCCTCAACAGCCCGCGAGACCCTGACTCCTGAGCTACCCGACCCCCGAACCACCGACCTGCGACCTGCGCAGTCGCGGCACTCGTTGACCCCCATCTATAGCGCTTTGCCAGGATTGAGCTTCTAACGCGCACCCCAATTGCTCGCTGCTTGTCTCGACATCGCTACAGCACCATAGCACCCAAATCGCACCCAACATGGCCGTGGGAAAGTACAAGCCGTTGACGCTGGCACCGATCAACTTCTCGCTCACTGAAGGGACCTCGATTCCCGCGCCTCCGGACTCTCCACCCGATACCCCACGTCCTCCTACGCCAGGAAAGGGGCCGCTCTCGTCGCACCCCACCCCGCAATCTACCGACTTCCCGCAGCACGACGCGACGCCGCCCACAGCCACCGGGTCGACGGCGAATCTCCAGCAGACGACCACGAGCGACAATGCCAGCACAGTGTCGCCGGCGAGCCCCACGACCAAGCGGCCGAACTCGGTACGCAAGTTCCTCGGCCTCCGTCCTCTCTCGTCGCACGATAGCCTCTCGTCGGAGCGTCCAGGCTCGCCCTCCACACTGAACAGCCAGCCGGGCTTGAGCAGGAAGAAGAGCACGAGCTGGTTCGGCAAACGGAAGAGCTCTCTCATTAGTGGCCCGATACCCGAGGGCAAGGAGAACCAGGGCTCATCAGCTGCAAACGGCACGAACGGTGCGAGCACCACGGTTGGGCGACGCGTCGCAACGGCGCCCGTGCTGCAGGCACCGCCGCAGAAGAAGGGCCCGCCGCCGCCTGCACTGCCGGAGCTCACGTCTTTTGGCGTTAGCGAGGACTCGCTCAGCCTGGGTGCCGACGACATGTTCAAAAACATAAAGTGAGCGTGGTTACGACGATTCTGACGGACTGGGTTTAATGACACTTGTCGATTCTTTGGGTGCATTCGCGGGACACGGTTTGGAGTTTGAGAGCTTGTGGATATTTTATTTTGCTTGCATATGCACACGATACCCCAGTCGAAGAGCAGTTGGCGACGTGCACGCGGTTTGACTGATGCTTTAGGGGCGGGGTTACAGCGCAGTGGGGGAACGAGGGAGGATTTTCGAAGTGGATTTTCACATTACTACTACGCTTGCTAGCATTCCATTCCCCTACTATCTATGTATATCCCTTTCCATGTCGGCCTCTCCTCCGGCACAGGCAGACACGGCCAGTCTCCAAAACATTCATAGTACTATTTCCAGCTGCTTCCATTGGCTGCACTACAGCTCCACCTGCCACAACATTGGAGTGATGGTGAATCAACGCTGGCGGAACAGCCAATCAGACGCACGTTGCTACGTGAGCTAGCGCCGAATCGGGCGGCCACAACAAACAAGCACCCTGACCTCCACTACCACCACCATTTAACCGACTGGTGACGCATACCACACTCAACTTTTGCTCCCACACATTCCCAATTTGTAGCTCTCCGTCGCTTTGCCGGCGCGACCCCCCAGGATAACATGGCCCAGGAACCAGGCCTCTTCTCGGTCCGCCGCCAGGTGAGTAGTTGTAGCGCGCCCCTCATGTCGCAGAAAGGAGATAGATCCTCGTCACTAACAACGACGGCACGCAGACGCTTGCTCCGGTGAACAACAACCTCTCTTCTATTCCCATGCCAGCATCCGCCATGAAGCGCTCGAGTTCCATTTCCGGCATGCAGCAGCCCGCATTCGCCTCGAACCAGGCCCGGTCACAGTCAGGCTCGCGCATGTCACTGGCGCCAGGCCGCCCAAGCCAACCGGTCTTCCAGCGCTCGTCATCCGGGACGAATCTCGCCGACCAAGGCTTTCACTCCGTGCACCGCAACTCGACGAGCAACATGCTCGGCCCAAGCAGTGCGGGCGCGCGGAAGAGCTTCGCACCGGGTGCTTCCATTTTCCAGACTCCAGCGCCTGCGCCCAACTTTGAACTGAACACCGAGCGACGAAGCAGCGTCTTCGTCTCGCGAACATCACATGGTCCAGGCCAGATGGGCGGCATAAAGCAGTCGTTTTTCCAGACCGCACCGCTCCCGTCAGGCGCACCCACCGACCCGCGACGGCTGAAGGACCCGAGCACACGCGCACAGATGGGTCAGGAACTTCTGGAATATCTGTCGCAGAACAACTTCGAGATGGAATCCAAGCATGTGCTCTCGAACAAGTGCATGACTTCGCCGACGCAAAAGGACTTCAATTCCATGTTCCAGTGGCTCTATCACCGCATCGACCCGTCGTACCGATTCCAGAAGGCGATTGACCAGGAGGTGCCGCAACTTCTGAAACAACTACGCTACCCGTTCGAAAAGTCCATTACAAAGTCACAGATCGCCGCAGTTGGCGGAAACAACTGGTCGACCTTTCTAGGCCTACTCCACTGGATCATGCAGCTCGCCAAGATGATCACTGCATATGAACATGGAAGCTACGATGACGCATGCATGGAGGCCGGCTACGATGTTTCTGGCGATCGCATTATCTTCGATTTTCTATCCAGCGCATATATCACATGGCTGTCAGCCGACGAGGAAGAGGACGATGCCGACGACCCTGAAGGCGCACAGGCTCGATTGATGGAACCACACGTCCGGATCATGGCTAAGCGCTTTGACGAGGCCAATGCGCAGCATCTCGAACAAGTGCAGCTGCTAGAGGCAGAGTACAAGGCGTTACAGGACCAGATTGAGGAGCTTTCAAAATCAGGACCCCGCATTCAGAAACTTGAGGAGCAAATCCGCATTCTCGAGGATGACCGCGTCAAATTCGAGAATTACAACAACAATTTAGATGGCAAGCTCAAAAGGTTTACTGACCGAATTGTCTTGATGGAGACGTCAATTGGAGAGATCGACACAGAGCTTGAGCAATCGGACAAAGAGAAGCAAGAACTCCAGTCCATTATTGATGGACGCGGCATAACTATCTCGGACATTGACCGCATGTCCACCGAGAAGGCACGCCTAGACACGTCCCTCCAAGCGGCCTCTGCCCGTATAGAGGAGTCCAAGAAGCGTGTCGCCGAGAAAGAAGTCGCTGCCTCACGCAAACTCGACGAGCTCGAGCAGACCGTCGAGCGGTTCAACAACCTAGGCTACCAAATTGGCATCATACCCTCCACAGCTGTCAACGCTAAAGGCCACGAGTATGAACTCGTTCTCACAGTCAACGATGGGCCCAACTTTTCCGGATCTCAGATGGGCGCATCATCCCAAGAAGCCTCGGACCGCCTCCTCGCCGATTCAGGCACCGGATACTCACCACATACCCTTCTCAATTTGGACCTCCGTGGCACGGTGAAGTCCAACATTCTCGCGTTGCGCAAGGAGATTGCCGAACGCCGCAACGCTGCCCTAGAAGCCGACCTGAAGAACCATGACTTGCTTGATGAAGTCAAGCAGGCCATCGACGACAGGCAGGCAGAGGTCGAAGCGCTTGGCCATCGTGTTGCGCAGGCTGAGGAGGAGTTGGAGAAGTTGCGAGAAATCACCGGAACGCAAAAGACGACGTCAGATGCGCAGATCGAGAAGATGGAGAAGGAGCTAGGCAGGATGAGAAGCGATCTGGGCGAGAGCGTCCAGTCGATGGTGCAAAGGGAAATGGCTGTGAGCATTGAGTAAGTCCCCAACACACAACTACCTGGTGTTGAACAGTTGCTAACGCTGATGAACAGATACGAACAAGTCCAACTTCGCGCCAACACGCTGCGAGAAGAACTCCACACCCAAATCGAACGCATGCTCGACGACATTGTAAAATTCAAACTACATGTCCAGAACTCGCTCTCCGACTACGAGCAATTCATCGCTGATGAGGTGGAGCGCAGTTGTCAAGAGGAAGACGGATTAGGCGATGCTGAGGATGTTGACGAGTCTTAATAATGTTCACAATATGTATATGCACAGCGTTGATTAAGTATGATGAAATGACACTTGGCTTGTAATGATTGACGGATGGGATCGGGGGACGGGCGTTGCGTTATGAGTAGATTGGAGTTTGCGGTTTTGTGGGTATGGGTACAAGGTGGGTTGCTTCTGGTCGAGCGTCACCGCGGTCTTATCTACAGCGTTTGGAGTTAGGGGACACGCTGAGTTGGGATGGGATGATACGGCTTTGAATGATACCTCTTGCTTCCTTTCTATACTTCACTGAGGGATTCCTTTGCTTTCAATTTATTTTGCATGCACTACAGAAGATCCATTTTTATTCGTGAAATCATATATCCCATAAGACTGATCTACCTATAAAGTGAAGGAAAACACCTACCCGATGCCGTATCATGACTTGATCCAGTGCTCGCTACAAGTGCTTAGGACTCTCCCCCGCCAAACTCTCCGAGTCCTTCGCAGGCGTATGCGGCCTCCCACTCAAGATATTAACAGTTTCCTTCAGATCCCACCAATATTCGTTCTTCGGGCGGCGACGATGCCAATCCGTCTCCTTCTTCTCGATGTTCTCCATAGGCGAGAAGAGGACCTTGGCGCCCTTGATGCCGATGACTGCCGTGCTCAGCGGGTTGTCGTCCATCTCATCGGGATCCTGGCCAGCGAACTGCTCGAGATGTTGCATGGAGCGGAATGCGAAGCGCACAGCGCGGACGCGGTCCATTGGCGACGGTGTAGTGCCTTGCTGGAAATGTCCTGGCACACCGTGCCGGGACTCGAATTTGCCTTTTCCGGCTTCGGCAATCATGTCGGCGATTATCTGAACATTGTACACTTTGCTCGCCTTCTCGTTCACGAGAATGATCTTGCCGGCACGGTTTTGGCCCTTGTCGGCCAAGAAGACGTCACGGAGATGGTCGATGTCGTGGTCCAACATCTTAATGTTGATTCCTTCCTCGGGAGTGTACACGCATAGGGCTCCAATCGAGAGACCGGCAACAGTGGCAATGTATCCGCTCTCCCCGCCTTGAGTCTCGATGACAAAGACGCGGCGGCGTGAGGCAGAGGCAGATTGTCGGCAGGCGTCACAGTATTCGATGAGAGCGTTTAAGCACGTATCAGAGCCAATGCTATACTCGGTTCCGGGGACGTTGTTGCTGATAGTGGCTGGTAGGATGACCTACGGATATGTCAGTAAAGTGACCGGTTATGAATATATATTACTTTACTTACCATTGGGACCTTGAAGGCCTTGTAGTGGGCACGAGCCTTGCGTAGCTCGCTCACCGCTGTGAACGCCTCGAAACCACCTATCACAAACAGGGACTGAATGTTGTACTTCTTGAAGGCAAACGCCACCGTCTCTAGATCTTCGCTTGGAAGACCACGGTTGGTTCCGATCTCACTGCCTCCCTTGTTGGCCCAACTCTCAGCATCAAGCCACTTTATTTCTCGTACTGCTCCGATGGGATCGTCGCTGTGGTGACGTATGAGACCGGGGAAACCATTGTGTCTAACGAAAATGTTAGCCCTTTCAGACTTTCGGTTGGTGGCGCAGATGTATCTATACTTACATGGCAATCGGCGTGTGGCCTCTAGCAAGACAGTAGGCTACCGCTGCTCGTGTGGCGGCGTTCATACCTCCGGCGGGTCTGAACATATAAATCAGCAAATGTCTCAAGAAGTGCATGGAGAGTGTTACTCACGCGCCAACGTGGATGATTCCAACGCGCAACCGCTTCTCCTTCGGCAATTCAAGCTCGGGTTGATCTGTGGAGGTTGTGATCTCGTAAGATCGGTGGTATTCAGCGAACTCGGCGTCTCGGAGCAGCATGGCCGTGTCAAAGTCCTTCGCTTCAATTGCTTCTGCCACTTTCTTCGTCTGAGCAACTGCCTCCAGCAGAGGCCGACGTACGATCTTGTTCTCGACTATGCAGATGACGGGTGATGGTGTCTCGGGCGTCGCCTCGAGAACAGCTTTGACAGCCTCCACACCCTGAAGCGTGGCGAGCAACCTGTCGTAAGCTGCAGGCTGTCCGCCTCGTTGAACGTGGCCAAGAGTCGTGACACGAGTGTCCAGGTGGGCTTCGTTGGTCAAGATGTCCTTGATCTGGGAAGGTGTGATTTTGTTCAGGTTGGTATCGATGGCACCCTCTGCAACGATGACGATCGTCTTCCTCTTGCCGAGCGCACGATGCTTCTTGATGATGGACAGCATGTTCTTCTGCCAGCCTACCTCGGCTGGCTTCTCCGGAATGAAGATGAAGTCGCTGCCCGTAGCTACACCGGCCATGAGGGTGAGCCAACCGCAGTGCCTTCCCATGGTCTCAACGACGAAAGCACGCTGATGGGAGGTCGCCGTGGTGTCCACCGAGTCTATGGCTTCGCAGATGCGAGCGAGCGAGCTGTAGCATCCGATTGTAGCGTCCGTCATGCTCAGGTCGTTGTCGATGGAGCCCACGAGGCCGACGATACTTGGAGTAAGTTAGTGACATTGTTCAAACGTGGAAGTCGGGGTAGAGCCATTCAGACTGCATACGTACTTGAGGTGCTTGAAAGGTGCGACTTGCTCGGCCGTCAGCTCGTTGCCTTGAACCAGCTCGTCCAGCAGCGACGGCCACTCCTCTCGGAAGACGTCTGCTCCCGTAAGACTGCCGTCTCCACCGCATATAATCAAGGCATCAATGCCCTTCACAATCATGTTCTTGGCGGCTGTCCTCCGTCCGTTGCGCTCCGTGAATGCTGGGCATCGTGCTGTGCCAATCAATGTGCCTCCTTCTGACAGGAATCCTCTCACGTCTTCCCAATGCATCTCCTTGATCATGTCTCCGCCCTTGACGAGGCCGTCGTAGCCTTCGTAGATGGCGAAGGACTCGCAGTTCTCGTGCAGGGTCATGCGGACCACGGCTCGCACAGCGCCGTTCATGCCAGGAGCATCGCCGCCGCTCGTCATGACGCCGATGCGGCGCTTGGCGCCCTCTAGAGGGGGTGGGGGTGTCGGCGCCATTGTGTGTCGAGGTGCCGTGTGGGTGTGGTGGTTGTGGTTGTGCTTGTGGTGATTGTGGCGGGGGTGTCGAGGTGTAGTGGGGGTGTTGGAGGTAAAGGGCTGTGTATGGGGTTGGTTGACAATTGCGGCGGTTGAGGTCGGTGTGCTGGTATTTGTAGATAAGTGGGCGAGAGGTGGGGGCGTGATATCACAGAGTGAAG
Organism: Massarina eburnea CBS 473.64; assembly: GCA_010093635.1. Lineage (NCBI taxonomy): Eukaryota > Fungi > Ascomycota > Dothideomycetes > Pleosporales > Massarinaceae > Massarina > Massarina eburnea. The sequence continues at coordinate 1,146,606 of MU006778.1, forward strand.
GAATTGTGAGCGGGGCGGGCTTCCTAGGCCGTTTGTTGAGAGGTTTTGATAGGTGTAGTGGGGCTTAGAGCGCGCACGAATTGAATATGAGTAGGAGAGCGGAGTGTAGGCGAATTGGAGAATTGATGAAGGAATAGGAGCAGAAGGGGGCGAGTTCGAGTTGCTCTTGTAGTGAGAGCTGCAGGCCGTGATTATTTCTTCCCAGGTTGCTTATGACGTGGGGTCTCGAAAAAGAAAGACACCCTGGTAGGTCACGATCGATCACGGTGTAGTGGGGCAAAGATCGAACCACCGAGCTTACTACTGAGCTTTTTCCAACACGATCCAACGCACCACACGTCTCCAGCCCGCGTTTGCTGGTTAATAATTGCCTCCACGACTGGACCCCCCCCACGCCAGCTCGGCCGTGTTCCTCAATTATCCAGCGTAGACAGGCCCCTAGAAGGTACGGCGGCGTTAAGGTCTAACTGCGTCTGGCCGCAGCGATCGGCCCATGGATTTCACCGAGACTCCCGCGCGCAAGCCAGAAGGGAAGGAGCGTTCCAGCTGTCAACAACCTGAAATTTTCCGCCCGTCACACTACCTCCGATACCTTCAGTCATGTGAGGAGGAGTGGCAAGACGTACATGTGTGGTGTGTACATGTAAGCTTGCAACCTTCAAATGCAACGTCAAAATCCATCATTGAATGTATCGTGATCAAATGTTCGCCTTCCAATCCCTCCCCACCAGCGCGAACCTCGTCGCAACCAGCAGTGTCCCGCCGACAAAGAAACTCGTCCCCGCCCACACGTTCGCATACGTATAACTGCCCCCGCCCTTCTGGATCAAGGCGCCCGCTAACGGTGGTCCCGTGAAGCTCGAGAAACTCACAATCGTAAATGCCATGCCCATCCTCACGCCTGCCATCTTCAGGTCTGGAACCCGGCTGCACTTGCCAATGACGGCGGGCCACAGCGCCTGCAACACGGCACTCCCACTGCCGTAGATGACTGCGAAGGCGTAGAGCGCGCCGATGGAATGGATGCCCGTCCATGCATACATCATAATGCCACACATGAATGCGAACGGGATGAGGACGTTCAGCGCGCCGATCTTGTCCGCGTAGTAGGTAGGCAGGAGCCGGAAAACGAAGCCCATACACACGGTGACGAGGAGCAGGTTGATGGACTGCTGGTAGGTCGCGCCCAGGACATTGCGCCCATACGCCCCGATGTAAAAGAAGGCAAAGTAGAGCCCCCAGAAGCAGAAGAACATGGCGGCGCAAAACAGCGAGTACGGCAGTTCTTTGAATGAGGCCCAGTCCACGACCGGCCCAGCCTTGCGCGGTGGGAGTCGTGTGCGGAAGAGCGCGATGCTGACAATGTTGAGCACGAGCATGATAAACCCGATGATGCGGATGGTCCAAGGAAAGCCCAACCGGGGCAGACACTGCTGCACAATGACGGGAAAGACGACGCCGCCGGTGCAAGACCCGAGTGCCGTGATTCCGAGCGCGAAAGCGCGCCGTTTGACAAAGTAGGTACTGACAAGCGCCATGGCGGGACAGAATTGCAGTCCGTTGGCTATCCCGAGACACACAGCCTGCGACAGAAACAGCTGCCACAACTTCGTGCTCTCCGCCATGGTAAAGATCCCGATCATCTGGAACACGGCGCCAGCAATATAGACCGGACGAAAGAGCCCAGCATCTGTCGCTCGACCGGTCAGTGTGCCGATGCCGAAGAGGAGAAAGACTTGTATCGAGCCGATCCATGAGATGGTCGACGGTTGGATGTGTAGAGTGCTTTGGTAGTAGGTTTGGTACACTCCGAACGAGGTGAAGAAACCGAACGTGTTGAAGATGGTGAGGTGTGTGCAGAAGACTTGGGTCCAGGCGACTGTGCCGCCGTCGGGAGCGGGTCCGGGCTCAAAATGAGAAGAGGCGATGTCGACTGCCTCTGCTTCTTCCATCTCTCTTGATCCCATTGCTTGTTCGATTTCGTCGTCGCGCGTGCTAGGCCAGGCTTGCAGACCGCGCTCGAGGTCCGCATCTGATGCCATGACGTCTTTTTCCGACTTGTAGTTTCCCGCCATTGCGACTTGAATGCACTCTCATCCGATGTCCCTCTACTATCTCTTTGAGCCCAGCTCTTCAGAACTCACACCTTCAAGTAACGTCGTTCAGCTGACGAAACATGGGGAGAACGATGCTTCGCCGCTCATTATTGCCAAGAACAAAGTTATGCGTAGCCATATTCGTAGTTTCCATTACAAAGGCAAGAGCGAACGCCTGCCCGGCGCAACAGTCGGCATGTAGATCAATTATTTCATCGTTATTTCATCGAATAGCAGTGTCTTCTGGCCTAAGTGTGGAGACGCTTGGCGCGAGCCATGCGGTTAGTGCTGAAGATTTATCCGACAATGGGAGTTCGTGTGGGCGTTGGGGTGGGATTTGCATACGGGCAGAGTATTGGCGTCCAATGGGATGGGCTGCCGGTTGCTATCGATCTTTGGTTTTGGCTGGAGAATAGTTGAAAGCACAGTGCGGAGGTGGGTATCAGCATGAGGATTCGCCATTATCGATGCTTGTTGTGGGCGGTTGACAATGTTCATACAAATCTCCGTCAGACCAACCCTTACAACTATCTAAAACATGTCTCCCGCGTTCACACTATTCTTCCCCACCCTCCCGTCAACCCGATGCCCACAAGTCCCCCAGTTCTTTCTCTCCACAACTTCCCACTTGCCCATCACATCGGTTATCCCGGTGATCCACTGATTCTCCACCTTCTCATCATCTCCATCTCCTTCCACTTCCTCGACCACAAAGTTTCGATCGGGTTTCAAGTCGTACGTGATGTTGCTATTGACATCGCCAAGATAGGATGCGATCGTTTCGGAGAGAGTGAGCGAGCCAGATGGGTCGTGTACGTTGATGGTAGTGAGTGGTTTCTTGCGGGTAGAGAGAATGCGTGCTTCGGCTGCGAGTCGTGAACGTGTTGGCGTCAGGGAGGTGATGACAGGTAATTGGTTGCGACCGTGGCCCTTGATTTTTGAACTTGTCATCATGCTAGCACTTGCTCCAGATTCCGTACATGATTCATCAGAGAATGAGAATGATGTTGGTGATGGCGCGGCAGAATCAGTGCGCATGTACAGCGGCGCTGTGTCTAAGAAGTCTTTGAGCGAGTATACAGATGCTCGATCGTTGTCGAAGTCAGTGCTAGGTTCGATGGGAAGTACAATGGGCGACGGTGGATAAGGATACACAAGATCCGGTAGAGGCGGCTGAACAACACTCGATAGGGATGTAAACAGCGCCGAGTCAAGAGGTAGTAGGACAGTACCGAGTGGTTTGCAGAGTGCTTGGAGAGTACCCTGGGGATCGTGCGGAGCGCGGATTCTGATTAGTGAAGGAAAATCACCTTCTCGGATGCCTTTCGCTAGAAGAGACGTAGCCAGACAGGGAATGGGCTCATCATTGGTGAAGGGGAAATTCAAGCAGGTCTGATGCTTGGATGAACGAGGCGAGAGCGAGGGCGGTGGACCGGCTTGCGAACGAAGTTCCCAGTGTATGGATTTGAGAGTTGGTGACTGTAGGATGGGTAAAGAGATGCCCCTGGGTAGAGAGGGCGCACCGTATTGGGCGAGTGTGAAGCTTACCAAACGCGCAAGGTGCGGACGTAGGAAGTTCGAGATTGTTGTTAGGTTGGTGATTTCGAGATTAATCAGGGTCAGGCTTGCGAGAGAGACAGCAGCATAGGATGTTGAGAAACGTAGAAGACCTCTATCTGTTACACCGGGTAGGTTCTCGAGCCGTAGAGATTGAAGATCTGGTGGCAGCGCATTAAGCGTGATATTCGAGAATGAAGTGCTTGAGAACCCCGAAATGGAGAGGTGACGGAGAGCAGGCAACTGTCGGATGGTGCCGATTATTGCGCGGAATGCGAGGTCCGATGATTTTGAAGAAGATGATTCCCGGTGGAGGAGCAGGATAGAGAGATTAAAATAGTTTGAGTTAAGCTCAAGGAAGCGCTCGGTGGGATCGCCAGCCGCATGGTAGTATCCGTGTGACGAGTTGTCTTCTTCGTCGTGTGCCATGTGGTTCTCGGTGATATGCCATACCCTCTCTTTCAGCATTGGCCTGGTCGACAAGGCATACGATAGTCGGTCGAAAGAGTGCGTATACGGTATATGGAAACCAATCAATCGTTCGAGGTTCGGACATGACATGACCAATGAAGCAACGAGGTTCACTATCGCCTCTTTCTCGATAGTAGCATCGTAGTAAAGTGCTTGAAAATCGGGCATATATAGTTCCCGGACAAGCTTCGCCAAAGTTTGTCGTTCGCGGAGCGTCCTTCGTAAAAGCTTGAGCCTTCTGGTTCCCATAATCTTCAGAATTGAGAAACTGTGGTGATCGCGGCCAAGCACCCATACGCTCCGATATCTGCGGCAGTGTGCATTAGCTTTGTACTTTTTAATGGTTTCCATACCCGCGCACTTTCGAAGTAGGCTTGTTGTAGTAAGATAAACAGGAAAAAGACAACACACAATTGTGATGTAGTAGCTCGATCCCAAGCTCGGCTTGTCAAAGAAAGGTTGTACATGTCTCTGAGGTAGCAAGATGGACATGACTGATCCTGCCCGAGGTGTACTTGCTCGAGCTGTTCTACGATGCAATCGTAAACTTCTCGGGGTAGTGTCTTGAAAATACGAGCAGGGAGTTGACGGGGCAATCGTGTGCGTTTCCGAGTCAATCCTTTTTTATGACGCTCTAGCTCCCATGGAGTTGGTATGAGACGAGGGGCATCCTCAAACACTGCACCGCTGGACGGGACTCTGTGATGGGATTTGTGAACAGGCAATGAGTCTCCTGTGTGTGGATTTTCTCCGAATAAAGCAATGTCTTCGCCATTCATCTCTGCCCTTGGTCGTGGCACCTCAAATCTGAATATTGCATTAGCATTGCCGTGTAAACTACATGCCTGGCTTGGTTGGCACCAAAGCCTTTACTTGTTGAACCTCCTTGGGTCTATGGACTTACGTGCCAATAGTATCGTTTAATGGAGGGAGAGACCTTGGGTTCGTAAGAAGCTGTAGCATGTTTACGTTTTTGTGTTGGCAAAGCCGAAGGCTTCTAGTATGTTTCTAGATAAGAGCTTCCATTAAGAAAGAATATATTGGGGACGAAAGCTGATAAATTCTTAAAGCAATTGTCAGCACCCAGTCTCTTGCAACCCCACATGCGGCAAATATCTAGAACCCTGGCGTCCAATTCTGCATCGGTCCCAGGCGTCGTCAAAAGGCGACGGATACAAGCACACATCCCCGCTCGTTAGATCGGCTCTAATCAGCCTATAACCAACATGGGAGCAACAAGAATCAGATTAACAACGACTGGGCGAATCATAGCAGTAGTGCTAAGCCATGCCCCGTGCAATTTTACTTAGGCGACATTTTTTTGCGTGGTGTATGGTACCAGTCGTCTGGCGTTCGTCTTAAAACGCCACTGAGTCCGGCGGTTGTGGTTACCTGAACGGGTGGCGGCAGCAGGAAGCTGCAAGCTGAAGAGCATCGACCAACTGCGTCTGTAGTCGTTGTTGTACACTCTGCCGTCCAATGCGTCACGGACATTATACTGATTGCACAAGAGCACTTTATGTGATAAGATGTCGCGTCGTGAACGGTGTAGAACGTGCAGGTCGAGAAGGCGTAAGCGTGGACCGCTAGATGCATGTGCAGTTGACGACCGATCGACGGCGGCTGGCGGCTGACTATCATCTGCGAATCATTCGCTCCCAAGCTCGTATTGAAGGCCAAAGAAAATATTCTCGTGGCGGTGAGTAGATGCAGCTTTGGAAAGGAAGCGATAGGTAGTTCCGAATGCATCTTATCTTGCCGGATACCGAACTAGAATCGATACTTTTTTCTCCTACTCTTCCACTTCCATGCCACCCGCAGTACTCCTGGCGACCAGCTTCAATCCATGGGAAGCTCGCAGAGTGGCATGTTGATGTTTATTGTGTCTCACCGCATGAACGCGTTGGCCTTTCCACGGCAGCTTCGGTACCAACCTCTCAAAACGGAAGCTGCTAGCCAATAGATTGAATAGGGGCGATGAGACAGCGACCGCGCACCGGCGGGGACTCAGCGTACGAGATAGACGATGTGAGGATATCAATTTTGTGTTCTGGATGGCATTGAAGATGAGTGAAGGAGGGTGCGTCCGAACCTGCCTAAAAAGGCAGGCATCGATGACAGCGCTAAATCGCGTAGCGCGAAACAAAGTTTGAGCCTTTGAGCCACCAACTCTCCGATACACATCACATAGCAAGGCCAACACTTACGAGCCTTTTCTTTTCTTATACACCCTTCCTTGCTTTCGTAGACCCTCTGATCCCCAGTAGTAAGACCTGAAAGATATCTCAGTTTACACTCACGCTGTCCTCAATGCGCTGAGCGTATACATTCTTCAACCGATTTTCAGAGCTATCTCCAGTTGCCATCTTGCTATCGGGTTGTGCATTATAACCAAGCGGTTTTTATGTTCTGCTGTGGGCCCGAGTTGTATTGATCGAACGTATTTCATTCCTCTTCCCAATCTTCCCCCAAGAGTTGCGTTATCCAAGTCGAACTTGATATATACAATTAACATCATCAAACCCGCACAATCCCCTCACCTACCACTTCGATTGATCTCGAAACGTCAGAACAAAACTATAAATACCGACCCTCTAGCACACTACACATACTTTATCGATAGATATGCTCCACGCCATTTGATTCGCCAACCCTTCAACATCCATCAATCGCCCTAAAATCGATTCAGCCTTGCTTGTCCCAAGCCCTCCCTTCATTGTTCCCTGATGGCTGTACATACTGTCTAGCTCTACGTACAATGGTGACAAACCTCGCATTGCTTTGACACCTTCGCTTTCACGGAGCGATCCTTCAGATCCTACGAGTCGTTAAGCTTGATTGGCGTTAGGGTGTCGCCCCTTATACCCCTTTTATAGTGTACAGTCCGCTCCCCTGAGCGGACTGTAGGAGTTGGTATTTGCCGACTGATAGCCGAGCTCTCGAGCATGTACGTGTAACATCAAGGACACATTGTGTAAGATGAAGGGGTGAGTATGTTTGTGTAGATTGGGTTTACAAAACTTATATATTGTGGCAACGGCAGTCAGGTGGAGAAAGATGTTTCAAGGTCATGTATGCAAGACAGTCTTTGTATAACGGTGGAGGTGTAGCGAGAATGAGCAAAGTGAGATGAAAGAAGTAATATGTTCAACAAAAGTGCCGATACGCCGTTACTAGAGCTCAAAAGCCTTATCATTCATATATATAAATACTCGCTGCTATACCATAAGGTCATTATCTAAGGTATTATATTCTACAAACCCACATACACCCCTCCTATATCCCATCCCAAAGGCTGAACCCCATCAATCATGTATACCCAACACCGCCGTTCTCCCAAACAACCCGCTTTCAAAACTTCAAAACCCTATCCAAAGCATCTCCATTTCTCATCAAATAGTTGACCCCGATACTCCCCTCCTTCATATTCACACTGACAAAAACATCCTGAACACGCCTCTTCTCTACCACATCTGCACATTGCCTAAACCGCTCATTCAGCGGCAACCAATTCATCGACCCTAAATCGACCATCTCATCCATGCCCTCTTCCAGCTTGACGCACTGCAGCGCGACCATGCCTGCGCCAAAGGAATCCCAGACGCCCTCGCGACGTCGGCAGTTGAGTAGCAACGCGATGGCGCGGCGCCGCAGGATCGGGTCCCTGCATCGACAGGCAGCGACGAAGAGGGGGACAATGGGCGAGAGCTCGAAGGAGGGGGAGAATGATGTTGGGTTATTTTTCGGGCGGGAAGGGGTTCGTCGGGGTTGCTGTGCATTTTGTTGGTGTGTAGGTTCCGAGGGCGGAGGGGATGGGGAGGCAGGAAAAACGAGGGTAGAAGTTCCTAGAGGCGGGGACGGCGTCGCAGTCACGGTCGCCGGGTTCGGGGCAATGTTTCTGTAGGGTGAGGAGACTGGCAGCATAGGTGATGGTGTCCTCGATGCCGGTGGAGAGGAAACTGGTTGCGTGAGAATGGGCAGGGTTTCGGCGAGATCGACAATCGTCTTGAACGAATCGACAAAAGCGTCCCAGGTCATTTCTGTCCGCAACCCTGCTCCTGCGGCCACGATCGTCCTGGCGAGAATAGAGTACATTTTCAAAAGCGTGTTTCCCGCGTAGATCTTCGGATCGCCTTGTTCATGCCGCGGGACATTCTTTTGGTACAGATCGAATGTGCGGTCCCAGGAATCGAAGGCGCCGATGAGTTCTGTATAGATTCTGAGCCAGATGGCATTTTCGGCGGCTTGTGGGTTGATGTTGGCTACGCCGGATATCCACATCATGCACCGTAGTAGACCGACGAGATCGTTGCGCGCCATGGAGTTTTTGGTGTAAATCGGAGGGATCCGGGGGCACTCGGGTGGGTGGTCGAAGCCGTAATCGTAGGGTGAGGCGTTGTCGGAGAAGGTCATTGCTTGTAGGTCGAAACGGTATAGGACATCTGCGATGGACTCAAGTTCTGCTGTCGTTTGAACGTGTTCCGCCAGGTTTCGCCGGTGTTGGGCGAGGATCCGTAGGCCGCTTTCCAGGTGCATGTTTGCTGCTCTGTAGTTCCCCGCCAGATTTTCGTAGCATGTAAAGATTATGCATGCTATAAGGACTTTCTCAACGTCTCTTCCATGTTGCTCGTGTCCGTTTATCAGACTATTAGAATACTTGACGGCTTCCATATATTGCCCAAAAGCGAAATTGTCGGTCTTCGAGCTAACCATTGTTGTTTCGAACTTTTCGTGCATGGAACTCAGAGCTAGAATCCCGTGCTTGATGGCAGGTTCGCTATGACTTAGCTGCATGATCTTTTCACTCCACAGATCCGAGTCGAAGAACTCGGTCCATTTGGGAAGCGTATGTGACTTGAAGTAGTAAAATGACCGGTTTTCCATGGCATCCGGGGAGAGACTTTGTGATGGACTCCTGTGAATGCTTGTGTGAGGAGTTGGTCTTTGGGGTACGACCAAGAAAGATGAATTTCGATATGAAGCAGCAGCTGAAGGGGATCCGACTTTCGTCTTGTAGCCCTCACACTTGCGGCCAGTCTTCGTGCAGCGATTGCACTCCGGCTTCGTTTCGTCACATTTTACCCTTCGTGTCCTGGTATCCCATTAACCTACAATTCCTCTTCAGAATACCTTATAGTATCCACAATGACTGCCTACCTGCAAGTCTCGCAACCTGTCTTGACACGCAGCTTATACTGTCTCTCGAGTTGACGTAGTTTATTCTCGTCCATGTCGATCTGGAACTGCGAAGCCATCGTCTTATCCCGGAAGTCCGTAGCGTGCTGCCGCTCCTTATATGCGCAACGATGGTGGTGATGCTCATACGTGGCTGAGCTCCACTGACAGTTAAAACTAAACGCTCAGGGGTCAGCTCCCAGGAGCGCGGGTTAAGTTGGCGAAGGATTTAAGGCCCCTGCAACCAGCTAGCCCCGCTTACGATTCTGCCTAGCACTGTGTACTTTGGGGGCCAATGTGAACGCTTGGAGAAGCTGATCTGATCGTAAATTTCCATATGTACTTCTTTTATAATAGAAAATAGAGAAATAGCTATTGGGTATTTCAAGCTATATGGCAAATACACGTGCTATAGCCGGCGCCACAATTCACTACTCGTCCGTACCTTGCGCAGACGATGTGTATTTCACGGATACACGTGATAACTTCAAAGACACATGTACCCATGGAGATTATTAGCCAGCGCTTCCCCATCGTCGTATCTGTCGCCAGATGACAAGGAAACTAAGTGTGGAGGACTCCTTACAACAGCCATCCCGGTCCAGTGTATGAAGTCTCTCGTCAAAAGAAGCAGCGTCAAAGCGCGGCCAAAAGCAGTAATTATTTGCTAGGTTGCTGAGCATTGTTGCACGAAACGGGTTAGGAGATCGTAGTCTCCGTTGGTGTTTCAGATATTACTATCCTGTGGAGTTGTGGGAACCGTGGGACCTTGGAGTCTATTTAGACTACCATGGTACTGTCGTGCATACAGCCCTGTCTACGAACACATCCGCATGGCCCTATGCAAGCGAACAGGCATTGTTACGATAACCCGATGGTCTTGACGGGTGGTTCCATGCATGGCCTCCAAGGTCGACAACGATCATCTATGCATGGTACAGTGTACTTGATATCTTCCCAACCACTAGTAGGTATACAGTTAGTGAAACATAACACAAATGAAGGGCAAAGCCGGTATCGACAGCCAGCTTCTTCTGAAATGACTGGTATCATTGTAACATGTGCGTAAGATCTAAGCGAAGTAGCAACGAAGTGCGTGTTCGGAGCCCGGCGGCCAACATATTTCGATGCCGATGAGTGGTCAAGCTCACAGACCAGGTGAGAGCAGAACGTATGCGATAACAATCTCTTGGCCTAGTGATCGTTGGAACAGCTGACAGTCAGCATCGCAGATCATCAACATACCACCGGGTGACGCACCGAGAATTCGGTAACGTGACCTTCTATCACCAAAACGGCCTAGCAAAAGTCATCACGTGACGAATTCTCGGTGCGTCACCCGGTGGTAGTACAGAAGAAAAAAAAACCCGAGCAGAAGAAACATACACGAAATGTTTAGATAGCCTTGTTGTTTTTGTCATATACATTCCAATCTATCTTCCTTCACACTCAACCAACCGGAGCCCGAAACACCAATACCATGATAGCCACCAAAGCCCACGTGTATTTTCAAGAATAGGGGGAAACAAAAGCGCAAACAGCATGAACAGAATCACATACAAGAAAGCGCGCACTGCCATGCATATGTGTGTGGAAAGACCCCAGAGAAACGCCGTAAGAGCCCGCCCGCTCACTATGCGATTGAGCTCCGTATGCAGTAATGATGGATTAACAAACGGGAATTATGGTATCAGTCCTGCTAACCACAGGGTGGAAGAAGAATATATATAGACGGACCCAATGAAAGCCGCCGTGCATGGTTGTTCGTACAGAGCTGAATGCGGTGAAGCAGAAGAATCGCTTGCAAATGCGGAAAAACGCGGTGCATAAGCATACAAAAGCAACAGGAGGAACAAGGTATTAGCCAGGACGTCTGAAGGCTTCGACTGCGAGGGTTGGGGACTCGACCTGTTTGTTTGTCGGGACACCTTCGTTCTTCCGGCGGTCGAAGAAGTTTTGGCATTCATGGGAGACAAAGGTCCACTCCGCCAAAGCTCTACCGGCATACCGGCTCCACTGTACTGCGGGTCCATCCGGTTGAGAGCTAGAGACTTCGTCCATGTTGATGCTTTTCGTTTGGAGCAACTCTTGTGCTGGCAAAGGAAGACGAGGCGGAGCCAGGCGCATGGGCTGGTAGGTGCCGAACCGTTTATCGACCCATTCCAACGAAAATCGGAAGCTGTAGCTTTTATGAGAGGGTGCCGAAGGGTAAGTGTTCTCTTTAGACGCAGTCTTGCTGTTTGAAGTTTCTGTCTCTTTGGACGCATTTTCGCTAGTTGCCTTGGTGTTCTCCTTCTCCTTGCGAGGTGGTTCGGGTGCTTTCGGCTTGCCCATGAGGACACGTAGGATATTCCAGCGAGGTGCCTTGCTAACGTTCTCGTCTGGAAAGTCCAGCGATTCGGTAGAAGCAGCGGAAAGAGGGCGCGGAGGACTATTAGAGGCAGACAGCCGTCTGGATGCGGTTGATTGTACAACGCCATCAAAGGAAAGGAAGGGTTGAGCGTTGGAGACCACTGGATTATCATTACGTATGATAAGGAAACGTCGACCGGGAGCAGGATTGCAGGCGGTCGTAGACGGAGGGAGAAGTTTCTTGCTGTCGGCTTGTTCGTGAAGCCAAAGATAATGAGACCAGACAGAGCGCAAGCCGACGCTTAATGCTGTCATTATGTTGCTGTTCTGTTTAGTAAGGACTAAAGTATGGGTCGAAAAAGGACTTACATTTGTGCGTCAGACTCCTCTCCATCGAATCGAGCCACTCGCCAGCACAGAAGGCGCATAAAGTAAGCCCGTACCATCGGACACCAGTGGTTGAACCGGCTCTCGAAAAACTGAGGCTCCAGAAGGAAGTCAACGCATAACTTTTCTTTTCGTTTCTCATTGGAAGCAATGATCGACCAACTGCTGTACAAGAAAGCGTACAGTTTGATCTCTGTTGCCGTGTTCTGGCTAGCGGCCATCTGCTTACAGACAGTAAGCCAGAATGGCCAGTCAAGAACGGTTTCCGCATGATCGTCAAGCTGCTCGTAGCGAAAGATGATCACAAAGGCTTCCTCTAGGAAATCGCAGAGAGTGTAACAGGCGTTGTTCTCGTAAATCGACACTTTGCGGGCGGCTGCATGCAAAAGAACCCCAAAACTTTCTGCGAACATGCGTCTCGCGGAGACGATGTGAGAGTTCCGGTCAGAGAGAAAGTCTCGAATCAACATAATGAGACGATTCTCCGCCATCTGCCGAGTAGCATTCGCTGGAGGTATGGGAACCGTGGACGCCGAAGCATCAGCATCTCCCCCCAGTACATCGTCAAAGGTGACGGAAGTAGGACCCGCTGATTCGTCGGGCTGTGGGGCCGCATGGCGATGGATGGTCGCATCCAGATTTGTCAACACTTGCGCTTGCACTATGAGAAAACCGGGCACACAGATGCGCTCGATGCTGTTTGGCTCCTTGGGGAGAAACTCCGACACGATAATGTGGTAGTGTTTCACAAAGACATAGAACAAGTCACTCTCGGCGCCTGACCACCGTTTGGTCCAACTGCCGAACCAATCCAGATTGGCTGTTCCGAGAGGCAAGGCTGCTGGCTGACGTAGCATACGTACAGTCTTGGCAAGCGATTGGAAATTGAGCGAATGCAGCAGTTGCGGGAAGGCCGCAGCGATCCGATCCGACACTTCAGTCGTTCCATTCAGCCTCGTAACGCCCGACTCCACCAGTAGGCGCTTCATCGTGTTGGCTGAGGGGCTCCACAAGCGAACGAGCACATCCGCAATTCCTGGGCAAAAGCAGAATGCGTAGGCGCATGTTTTACCGCAAAAGGTCACCAGACTGGCTGCGGCGTTGCGGAGTGACATCTTGTCGACGGCGAAAGCCATTTGCGAGAGAAGATTCTGCGTGAAGATGTTTCGAACATTGTGGTACACGGAGTCAGCGAGGAAATCGGAGGAACTAGAAGCTGTAGATTGGGTGGAAGATGGTTCGGTGCGGTCGGCGAGTGCGCAAAAGGGCGAGGGGGCTAACCGCCACTCCTGCCTCTCCATAATGCCCGTTATTCCTTCGAGAATAGCCGGCCGGTCGGTGCCAGATATGGACTGATTGTTGCGGCCCGCAAGGAGTTCCAGCAAGGCGGTCCACCAGCCATTCAGAATATTGGCGCGTCGGTCCAGATCCTCTGGTCGTAACTTGTGGTTCGACGGGTGCGAAGCGTAGGTGCGAAGGAAGGGGAGCAAGGTAGTTCGCACCACGTTTGCCTTGAGGGCCATCGACTTGGACTGGAATTTCCGGAGGTCGCCATCGAGCGTCCGGAACACGGTCCAGAGCTCGTCCTTTTTGCGTGGCTCCGTTTTGGAGCCCTTGAGCTTGTCGGAAGAGATGTTGCGTGGGAGCGGAGGAATGTGGGTCGGGCTGGTCGGCGATAGCGCGTAGTTGGGGAGCTTGTCGGTAGAGAAGGACTTGGGCACTTGCGGGACGGCGGGGTGGCTGGGGACTGGGGGCGGTGGCTGTTCGGTGTGCAGAGGGTTGAAGAGGCCACTGAGGCGGTCACGCTTCTTCGTAAGCACGCGACCTTTGTGCGCTGTCGTCGGGCTCAGCGTGTCCTCGCTCGGCCGGGTCTTTTCCGGAATGCTTAGCGCGGCCGTCAATGATTTGCGACCGTTGGTCTCCACGTGTAACGAAGTCTTGGGCTGCGCCTCTTCCCTCGTTGGGACGGGCGGGACGTCCTCCTTGGCGGGCGACGACGATCGCTGCGGCGAGATCCAGCTCTTCCGCCGCAGCTTCGTGAGCGAGCGGGCCGGCGACGGGGTGGGCGAGCCAGACTCGTTCTTGACGTCCTCGGTGCGGCTGCGCTCGGGCTTGGGTTCGGCGGACGGCTCGCGGCTCTTGCTGGAAAAGGGCCTGAATCTCGAGCGGCGCGAGTTGCTGGACCGCAGCTGTGGCATCTGCACAACGTTGTCCTCCGAATCGGGGCTGGACCCATCTGATGACGTGTAAGACGTCCCATCCGCAGCCACCTCCCCCTTCAGCTCCTCCTCTGTGATTTTGCCCGAGAGCTCCAGCAGCGGCGGGTCGTCCAGGTCCTTCACCTTGGGGAAGTAGGTATATGAGGCAGCCTTGGACAGGGTGGGAGGGTCGGGCTTCCGTTCGGGCGGTGGCGGGCCCAGCTCAGAGACAGCCCGGTTGCGTCCGCGCTGGGAGTGGGAGGCGAAGACATCGTGGCCACGGAGGGCGGAAGCGACGGCCTGCATGCTGGTGGTTGGCGACCGTGGATCGTGGACCTTGGGAGGCTGGGAGGATCCGATGTCCGCAACGTCACTCCCCCGCGAGCGACCTCTTGATATGGCACCGTATTTCTACAAGCTCATAGTTCGAAACGAAGGTGGCTCTAGTCTAGGGGTCCTGTCTGTCCAGCGGAGGGTCCCTGGCTCGCTGGCTCGCTGGCTCGCTGGCAGTCTCAGGCTCAGTCAGTTCGCCGGGCAGCGCAGGCGTCAGCGGGGCGCGGCTGGTGGTTTCAGCGGCGGAAACAGGCGGGTGTCGCAGCAGAGGACGGGCGGACAGCGGGTGCGGTGGAGCAGCGGGGGCAGCGAGGGCAGCGGAGGCGTGGGTTGTAACGACTGTGAGGCGTGGATGTTAGCACACTGAGAACCGACGTAAGCTGGCGGAGAGCGTTGATGCTGATTTCGGCAAATTGGCCTGGTGTCGCAGAATATCGAAGCGCAGTACTTTTACTAGCAGGGATGGGCAGCAGGTTTGATCTCGGGTGGCTTCGCCTCGCGCGCGCCGCAGATCAAGATTTCAAGCCGCCGGCCATGGTATTATTCTATAGTAACCCCGGCCAACCTCACCGCCTGCCTACCGCCGCCGCGGCAGCTGCTAGTGCCATATTGTATATCTACGCCGGCGTGTCTCCGGGATACCGACACAGACACAGACACTGACACTGACACAGACATGATCTCACCAAGCTCCGAACTGAGCACGTGGCTCGTGCGACGTGTGCCAATTGTCTCCGTTAAAATGCAATCTCCAGCGAGCCGCCTCCTGGCCATAGCAAGCCCACTATCGACGCTTTCAGAGCGTGACGTACTGTACCAGCGCACGCACTGGCACGTACGAGAGAACGGCGTCGGGCGATCAACCGCGTCCATATCAGCTACTGACTCCAACCGACTCCATACCGACTCCATACCGGCTCGATGCCGGCTCGATACAGCGTCTTGTCCGGCGTATACCCAGGGGAGGGCTGTCAGTGTCCGCTATCACACCAAGGTACTCCTACAAGCATGTCATGATTCAATGTTGTTATTGATTGATGCGGCTACCAGTCACGTGATGTACTCGGTACCGATGTCCGTTCGTTATGACAAGACGCAGAATAGCTGTTATTGCCCAGTATTGACACAATTCGAGTTTTTGATACAGGTATGCAAATCACTCCACCCCGCTTAATGGGCTGCCGCAGCCTCCTCCTCTTCCTCGACAAACCAGTCCTCCTCAACTGGCGCCGCACCATCCGTAGACGATGAGCCCTCAAGCTCCACCTGCTGTGTTTCGTATGCCTTCAAGTCGCTTGCGAGGTCGCTCTCTTCGGGGGAGGCCGGGGCCTTGGGGATAGTGAACTTCTGGACATGGCCTTCGGCATCGTTGGCCTTGACTTGCGGGGGCTTGTAGGCCTTGAGCTCCCTGAGGTACAGGTCCTGCACAAGGTCGGCTGCGAGCCACCAATTGCATTAGTATAGCCCATTTCTAAGCCACGGGAGATGGCTCACCTTGTCGGACGGCCGTGGGCACGATGAAGGTGCGGCGAGCGACAAAGGCAGGCTGCTGCCGGGCGACGCGGGCGAGCGTCTGGCGCTGCAATGGGTCAGCAATTGGCTACAGCGTGCGTCGGTGATGCGCCTACCGAGGCCCTGATGGATTGCGCGAGCATGGTGTGGGATATGGAGGGGTTGGCGGGCTGTCGTTGGAGCTTCGGGGTGTGAACTGATTTCTTCGGGAGAAGCTTGAGGCCGTCTGGCCGATCTCGAACGGGCCTAGCGCGGATAGTCTTGGCGATTCTCTCCAAGAATTTGACCAGTCCCTCCCAAGTCTCATGCTCTGCCTCATAGTGTGTATCTTGAAAAGCCTATCTTAGGTAAACTACGCAGATTCCTTGACAATTCTTGATTATTTCTTTACTCAGTGAGGTATTCTGAAACAGTCTTGGTCTCCTGCAGTGCTGGCTTTCTCCAACAACACATGCGACAGTCAATTCGTCTACGGATGAGAGGGTCTTTTGAACCTCTTGCGGAAAGGAAAACTTGGTATGAAAAAACCTAGCAGGGTCAAAGCATCACGTAAGATAATAAGTAGGTAGGGATGACGTCTTTGGTGTTGTAAAAAGCCGGCGGCAAACAACATGGATGGTCCTGTCAAACGTCTGCTTAAGGTACTGTTTACGTTGCTACTTTAACTTCTGTCAATGGTCTCTAGTTGGTGATACCAAATTGAATGCCATGGTGGTGCTGATATCCCAGATCACGCAACTACCCGCGCTAACATTGATAGGTCTAGCGTCATTTTCCTCCATGGTTTCCCGCGTACTCCTACGAATTTACACACTGCTTTCTCGCTACCTATTAACAACTTCCGAAGCGCTTCGCAATTCTGGCGTTTTAACTACATACACGGAATACGTGTTCATCAAATAAATTTTCTGATAGTGCGTTCGAGAACTGCAACCCTGCATACTCGCTCCTTATGTCCCTACTTGTCTACGCCTCCCTTTTCATCTCCCCGTCACTAATATCACCTCGCAGCACATCACATCACCAGAACACGGCACATAGCTCCTAAAAAAAAATCTGTAGAAAGCACTCGTGACACTCTACCATCACCGGGCTAAACATGGGCCGAACTAGCCCGGTGCCAAATAAATTGCCCTTGTTTGGAACCAGGCACAACCTTCCCGTACCCCGCGAAACAGCAATCTATACGGAGTATTTCGAGCTCTAGCACAGTTCTTGAATCGACGGAATATTTAGACTGGCCACTCCAATTATCTTGGCTGGACAAGATGGGAGGATTCTGTACAGTATTGGCGGCTCCCTTTTCCCGGGATAGCATATAGTTATAGGTAGGTAGGGTCCGTTTCATCCTTTGGTTCCTTGTCTTCACTCTCGCTTTCGATTTCGAGAAGATTTTTTCTTGGAAATATGCCTTCCATCTCGAGTGTGTTGAGCCTCCTGGGCTTTGCGGCTCTGGCTTTGAGTTCTCCGGCTCCTAACAAGCGTGCTGTAACGGTATATCTTGCTGGCGACTCTACGATGGCTAAAGCTGGAGGAGGGTCTGGCACTGACGGTATGTCGACTCCTTATTATAACTCCCAATAATTTACTAACCGTTAAGGCTGGGGCAACTACTTCCCCTACTCCCTCTCCCTCTCTGTAGTGAACAAGGCTATCGGCGGTCGTTCTGCCCGTTCCTACACCGTCGAAGGCCGCTTCGATGAGATTGTCAGTGAGTGTCACCGATGTCTACATCATCCTCATTATCCACTAACCTTGTCCATAGAGCTCGTCCAAGCAAACGATATCGTCTTAATAGAGTTCGGTCATAATGACGGTGGATCCCTCTCTCCTACGGACAACGGTCGCACCGATTGCCCCGGTGCCGGCTCCGAAACTTGCCAATCGACATACAACGGCCAAACGGTGACGGTGCTTACCTACCCAGCCTATCTCATCAACGCAGGCAAAGCTATAACCGCCAAGGGCGCCAAAGTCATCATCAGTTCACCGACACCGAATAACCCCTGGGAAGGTGGTACTTTCGCATACACGCCGAGCCGATTCACTACGTATGCGAAGAGCGCAGTGGCGAGTATTGGATCGAATGCCATGTTTGTCGACCATGGACAGTACACGGCGAACATTTTCCAGTCTTTGGGCAAGACGAAGGTCGATGCTTTTTTCCCTAATGATCACACACATACAAGCCCGGTGGGTGCAAATACGGTGTCGAAAGCTTTCGTGAAGGCTTTGCTCTGTGGCGGCGGTGGGTTCCTCAGTGGGTCAGTTAAGAACTCGACTTCGAGCGTTGAGGGTGCTTGTATTTAAGCGGACCAAGGAGAATTCGACAATTGTATATATGTTGGAGAATGATATTTGTATATATGATGTGCAGCCCCCATGACTCTTCACTAACCAAATACTCAGCAGTCTTGCACTCAATCATCAACACTAATCTCGCCCCTTAAAAACTTCTTAACCTTCTCCCCCCAAACAACCTGCCTCTTATAAACCAGTATCTCCGGTACATTCCCCTCCCCTAGCCCGTCGATCGCAGTCGCCAACTCCTCCCCAACACCCTCGTCCCTCAGCTCCTCAATTCCATACTGATACGTCTTGAACGCAAAGACCACCGCCCCCGTCTTCGGCAGCCTATGCACAGTCTGACGTTCACACCGCATGACCGTCTCCCTCAAATTCACCATCTCCTTCTCCTTACTCTCCCCACGCAAAGCGTGCTCATCCTCATACATATGGTTTCCTGTGATAGCGAAGAGCCGCTTATCCGTCGTAATACTCCAATTCTGCCTCTTCACCATCTTGCCTACGGGCAGGGTCGCGAAAAACCGATCCATGGATTTTTCTAACCGTGCTGCATAGCCCGGTACGGGGGTGTGTATGTCGGCTAGCTTGAGGCCTAGTTTCTGCCGAGTGGAGAATCCGCTGGGGAAGCATGTGATGAAGGCTTCTAGCCGGTATTTTCCGTTTTCTTCTGGACTTTCGGATTGGGCAGGGAGAAGAAAGAGAAACTCGTCATCGATATTCTCTCCTAAGATTCGTAGTGCTTGTTCTGTTGAGGAGGGGCATATGGGCAGTAGCTCGCCCGTAATGTGGTTTAGAAGGCCTTTTTCGTGCAGGGTGTAGAGTGTTGGAAATCGGTGGGGGAGGTATGTGGCTGTGAGGTAGGTGTAGAGTTCTACAACTGCAGGTGTGGAAATAGGGTTCCAGGCTAGGACTTCGGAGAGGTGGTCACGGATTAACTGGCGGCGGAGGGCGATGCGGGACGAGTAGGTTTTGTCCATAACTATGAGATCGTTCGCCGTTATGTTCTCAATTGCTGGGACGAGTGAGTGTTGTCCTCTGGGTTGAATGTGTAGTCGGAAGTAGTTCCATGATATAGGGAAATGACGGGAGAAAACTCACCCATAGTCAGATAATACTTTGCCTTAAACGGCCTCAGCTTGAGCGGTTCCTCGTTTTCTAGATTCAAGTCCTCGAGTGGGTCGATCTTGTAGTAGTCCGCTTCGGAAAAGCCATGTGCTTTCGTCAGACTTGCAATGGATGTAAGGGGCTGCGGCAGACTTCCATTCTAGATAACATTCAGTTCAACATTCACAATAGTGGCTTGGAGCGAAAGACCTACCTGTCCACTCCTCCGCCATACCGAAACTCCTATCCAAGCAAGTACGGCCACCCCCACTCCCAGAAACACAATAGCCCATGGAATCAAAGTCAGCTGCGGCATGTCCAATCTGATGGCGCGAACATCGAACATATTGATGGCTTTGTTCCTATTCTACACTGATTCTGTCTGAAGTTCTAAATACTCGAGCCTAAACAACATGCATACGATAGATGACGAAGACCGTCGAATCGGCGTCTAAAGCGTGTGCCGCATATTCAGCGCCGTGGTTGGTCAGACGGTCGTGTGCATTGCATCGACCGTAAAGTATGACTAGGTCCGGACTAGCGTCACTTACGGCCGGAAAATAGGACTTGAGGATACACGCATACCAGCGTGAAGGAAAACTTGACCAATTGACCTTACAGCAAGGGAACTTCCATGAATAATATGCAAGATAGGTACATATTATCTTTCAACTTATCAAGTCTACAAACGTCGTAGCACGCAATGGCAAAACAACGTGTTCAATAAGGCTTACAACCCACCCTCATCCTCTGTCTTTCAGAAATCTGTGTCGCGCCTAAAAAATCGAACAACGTGCACAGTTTTGCTTGCTGCGCTGCGCGCGGATGGACGCTATCCTGGCTCTGTAGACGCAGCGATCTTAGATCTATGGGCAGACCGTATGCGCGGAGGACGCGGTCGAGGGACGATGCTACATGTTTATCAGTTATCAAAAGCTGTGGAAATAAGTTGGATAGGAGATGAAACGAAATGGAAACTTACGATCCATAGTTTTGATATCCTCGACCGTTTTGGGCACCCTGAATTCGGGCGGGAACTTTGCTTCTCGGTCCATTTTAGGTTGTAACTGACAGTAGCGACTAGCGGGTCTGATCTGACTATTGACGTACTGAACCATAAGGTTCGTTCTATTAACTCCTTAGTATATGAAACAGACAGCCAACAAGGGGGCGACCTACATACCTCCGCACCAGCTCATCTATATACTGCTCCCTCGTCCCGACCAGCGTTTCCGGTTCAAATCCAGGCGGAAAAGGGCTCCCCTGCCCCCTACGTCCATACTGTCCGATCCCCATGCCCATGCCCATACCCATACCCATTGCGGCAGGGGAAAAATAATCCGGCCCATCTACACCCATGCTCATCCTCGAGTCAAAGGGAGCACTCATGATGCGTGGGTCCCGCGGATCCATATCGTATGGCGAGCCGGGCATGGAGCGAGGTAAGTGGTCGTCCATGGGGATGGACTTCGGCATAGGTGGTCGGTAAGGCACGCTCGACATGCCTGGCTGGCGGAGGCGATGTGGCAGCCTTCCTGCTTCGGGGTAGTCAAACGGCATTGGTGCGTGGATCCGAGTCGGCTTATGTATATCGAGCGGTGGCATTCACCGGAATTGTGATCAGCAAACTTTAAGAGTGATAGTGCAAGTAGTTGAGACTAAAGGGAAGCTTCCTGCAGGACTGTGTAAGTAGGGTGATGTGCGCACGACTACGACATCGGCGACGTCGGCCATGATGCGCTCTTTGGGGAGCGGTCGTGAGAGGACCACTGCAGTATAGAGAGTGAATGGATCAGAAACAGTGCCGTTCTGCCCCCAACTAGCATGCCGACATGTAACATCACCGGCCAAACTTGGGGGGGTGATTCAACATGACATTGTTTGCTTCTATCCATACTCCTGCCCGGCGTATGCACTGTATGATCCCAGCATCATTCCACAGCCGATTTCTTCTCCATGGTATGGCCGTCGTTCTCTTCCTGAATATTTCTCGACCGCGAATCCGCCGCATCTGTCTTCAGATTGCGACTGCTATTAGTGGAAGCTTGAGAGTTCGCAAGGCGCGCGAGGCTAAACTTGCGCCGATGGCCGCTGGGTCGTTCGGTCAGGCTGGGGGCGCGTGGTCTGGCTTTCCCGCGCGCACGACCACCGACGAAGGGGATTTCATAGGTAGCAGCGCGGACGAGGTAGAGCAGGAAGTCGTAGATCATGAGGAAGACCCAGGGGCCGATGGTGATAACGCCGAAGATGAACTAGGGAATTGTTAGTCTGGGGAGCCGGACTACAATTGACGGGCGGGTTCACTTATTCACTTACAAAGAATCTCCCAACCCAAGTCTCAACAAAAGCATATTCCTCGGGGAGAATGGAGAGGAGGCCCATTGTGGGGTTCGTGTCAACGCGCTGGGGATGACGTGGGAATGCGTGGGATGGGTGGGAATGCGCGTAGGGGATGTGCGTGGGGAAAGGATGGGCAAAAGAGGGACAGGAAGCGACAGACTATGGAACAGCGGTAGCGGAGACTTGGGGAGAAAGAAAAGCAGGAAACTTTGTAGGAACCAGGCGCATGTGAAATGTTGAGGGCATTATTACAGTGGATTACAGTGGTGAGAGCACTCCTACGCGTGGCGCACAGGGTGGCTGGAGCGGCGGCTTAACCCCGACCCCGACCCTTCCCCTCATCGTCGTCGCATCTCTCACCAACTCCTCAACCACGGCCGCTGCGATACGAAGTAGATCAACAAATCATCATCACCTCTCTCTCACTCCTAACGCGGCTCATCAACTGGCTGCAAAACCAACCTGACTCGTACGAATCGTCCCAGGCACCACGTGATCACACCAACTGCTTGAGCCTTCTTATGTAACTTGGGCGACGTCGACTACCCATGATACCCATAACGCTTGGCCTTCTAGACACAATACCTTCATCATAGAGACAACAGCTCTTCACACTGCGGTGCTTGTGGAAGGCTTCGCTCACCAATTCTCTCAAGATTGATTGTACTTCCCATCTTTGCTGTCCGTGAACATCTCCAATATTGGAGACAGTTCTAGACAATCCCAAATTCCATATCCCGATAATATGGCAGCAACAAGGCTGAGAAAATGGTCCAAGTGCTGTGTATCTTGGTCCTTGTTGGCTGCCCCGCTCGTAGTGAGACAGCTCACCACCACAGCTACCGTTCACTTTCACTGTCCACCTCGCTATCCACCTTCCTTTCGATCCCAATTCCTATAACCTGTTTTCTTCGTCCTTTCACAGCTTTGTATATCCACGTACGTTGCGTTAGCCACGCGCATTGTCGCTTCATCTACCGAGTACCAAGTAGGCTGCTGCCTAGCTGAGCAACAATTGGAGGACAAGGAGGCTCTCTGACGTCTTGAGCCGCCGACCTTGAAACTTCGCACCTTCTGTCCACTCCACTTCCATTGGACAACCGCATCTTCTGACTTGCTTATCGCACCTCGCGGGCTTCACGGGCAACATGGACGACGCATTCCTTACTCACATGGCCAGCGAAGATTCGACGGCCAGCCTGATCGTTCTTCTGCCAGACAACAGTGTGTCACAAATCAAAAATGTCAGCCCGTTCGCCGTTCTAGACAAGTGCCCGCTCCTTTACCACAGCTTTGAATTCGGCGCAAACAGCATCCGTCAAGCCAACATCAAAGCCACCTCTACTTCTGCTGTCCTCTCGCTACTCCGATATCTGTATTCTGGTGACTATGTCACTGAAAGCGAACCCGACTCCCTCTTCAAACACGCAGAAGCTTTCAAGATCGCCCAGGACTACAATGTACCCGAACTCGAGGCCGCTGCCTACTTAAAATTCTCGGAAGCTACCGAGTACGCGTGTTCCACTACCACTCCCCCGCCTGGATTGTGCGACACGGTACGATTCCTATACAAGCACCTTGCGAGCAGCGAGTCGCGTCAAGAGCAGTCTATCATAGACATTCTACTCCACTACTGTCTCGTCATATTCGACTACCAAGGGCTGGCGAAGAATCCCGACTTCCGTCAAGTTATCTTCGACTTGCCGGCTTTCCACAAGGATCTGTGTCGACAGAGCATGCAGCGCAATTTTCAGGATGTCGGTGAGTGTCATGAGCACATAATTGCTGCTTCGAATGCTAATGGCTGTTCAGGTGCTTCGGATCTTGTGCGTCTGCCTGCTTCTTACGAAACTTCGCATTCCATGGACTCCCTGCACAAGAACGCCCTGGGAGACTTCCAATATGAGCTCATGCAGGATATTGCAGGTCCACTGAACTACGAAGTTGAGGTCGAGACAAACTCTACAAAGAGACGTCAGGACAATAGCGACCATCTCACTGGCCCTATGCTCACACTCAGGCTCAAAGATCTGGCCAAAATCACCGAACCCACGAACAATGAGGGCGAAAGCGATTTGTCCAGCGATGAAGGTGGCTTCACACTCGTCTGTCGTCCAAAGTGCGACACCACCACTGTGGCGGCATTCGATACTTCTGATAGTGTGCCGTCAAGTCCAGAGATGATGTCCCTCCCTAGCCCGCGAAACGAATTTTCTGTCGACTCTTCGATCGAAGATGACCGGAATCTGGCGATTGAAGATGGCTGGAGTCTGGTCTAGTCTTCAACATTCTTCACAAACGGTGGCAACTTGCGTATGATCAAGAAAGCTGGCAAGAGTGTCAAGACTGCTGGGAGATTGTGTGTGCAGAGCATCACAGGGTATGGCAGCGCTTTCTGCGTCAAACCATTTCTCCACCTTTCAGCAGCACGAGAGTACATATATCTACTGGTCGGCGTTCGTTTGATATGGGGTGGCGTTCATGGGTGGGGAGGAGGGTTATTCACACAATATTCATATATGGAGTGGACTCTAAAATCGATCTGTTGGAATACTGGGACAATTCTACTGGGAGGTAAGGTCGTATGAATTTACACCGCAATACCTCGGCATTTAGCAAAGTTGTGCATTGCTTTAAATAGCGGGTTGAAAAGAGTTTATCTTAGAACCTTTTCCCTCGCCTTTACAAATTTGTCGTGCACTCCCTGCCTTCTACTGTGTTGAAATTTACCAACATGCGCCTCTTATCGTCGACCAAAATAGTGAATTAAATAAACAATCTCAACCATAGTTCTAGAAAAACTGTAACTATCAGACCTGGCTGTGTGTACTGGAGAGAAGTAATTCCAAAATAAAATCGAAAAAACTCAATACTACTCTGAATTCCTGTTCAACCTTTCCCAAGAAAAGAAACAAAATGCAACAATTGTTGAATTAACTTCTCCCTACAATAGCGACATTAAATCCAAATTCACAGCAAGAACCAAGAACCATTTTCTCCCTCTCCCCTCTACGAGGTTGCAGAGTTGCGACCCTGTACCATGGCTCATTCTACGAAATACAGTTCTACGTACGCTAACGATGAAATTAAATGTAAGGGTTCCATGGTGAAGGATAACCTGCCGTTGGGGAAAACCATCAAACTACGATATTGCATTTCCACAACATGTACACGCGCATATATATATATATGTGTGTGTGCACTTCGATATTCCACGGTGGTTATGTGCCCTTTGACTCGTCTCCCATCATGCACATCCACATCGTCTTCACTGTCGGCGCACAACCAACGTCCGTACCGACACCCCAAGACCCTCAGCGCCAAAAACGACACCGAGCAGGCGGAAAGGTTTTATCCACCATCTTCAAAAGCCGCAATACATCCACCTCCAATGAAATCCAGAAGCATGTTCCAGCAATTGACGGGTACCCGCAAGATGCTCCGCAAGATGCTCCGCAAGATGCTCCTTCACCAGATCCTTCTCCACAAGATCCTCCTCCGCAATACACGATCCTCGCGCCCTCCCCAAGCGATCGCCTCACAGTCGCGCACCCACTTCCGCCCGGCTATCACAAGGCTTCCGTCACAGTCCCCGACTCTAGCGCAAATCAAGGCGACCGCAGTCCCGCAACCGACCAAGCGCGGGACCTGGAAGAGTCGCAGACCATAACACGTGAGCAGGTACGGACGGACGAGGTTATCGCGTTAGCTCGGAGCATGTATGCGGAGGATGAGGTGAGACTGGTGAGAGAGGGTGAGAGGGTGCGGAGGTTGGAGCGGCGCGTGAAGTAGCTGATTTTGTAAGTGACCGGTAGCTATAATGAGGTTTTTTTGTTGGCTGATGACATTCAGATCGCTTACCATTGAAAAACGCCGCCCTATGGTATCAAACCGTATACATGCGCCTCGATGTCCCAAGCCTAATCTATCTACCATCCCTCACTTCTTCCCCATGCTGAACCCTCTCGTCATGTAATCTGCACTATTCTTACTTGACGGCGCAGCCGAACCCTTCGAAAACAAACTCTTAACGTTCTCGTTCTGGCCCAACTTCCTTCGCTTATTCCTTTCTTCCTGTTCCTCGAGTACTTTCCTCGTTAGATACGCCGTGGAAGCGTTTTTGATACCGTTGTTTGTTGGAAGAGCCTCCTTCTCCTTCTTCCCAGGTTTGGCGGCCTTTTTGTCGTCCTCCGAGGACGTGTTCTTCGTGGTGGAGACAGTAGCATCCCCATTTTCATTAGTTTCCTTCTCAGCGCCCTTCTTCCGCTTCTTGCTCCCAGGTGCTTTCTTAAGCGCATGTGTAAGGCCTTTTTCTTGCAGTGATTTTATACGGAGGGAGAGGCGCGCGATATCAGCTGAAGCGGCGGGTAAGATAGGAATGACATCGTTTTCGGCGTATGCTTCGTTGCACTATGCTCTTGTCAGTATGCCCAGCCATGATCTCATATCCACAACGTGAAGAGAGTGTTCCAACTCACCTGCGCACAAAGCCGTTCCTCCCCAACTTCACGCACCACACTTCCCGCAAAAGCATGCCCACACGGCACAAGATACATCGCCTTGGCACCGTATCCCATCTCTACCCTCGTAATCGGACAAACCCACTTCTCTCTCCTACCGCTCCCATTCCCATTGTTTTCTGCCACCTCGAATTTCACCTCAACCACATCCCTCAACCCCTTGACCCTGCCCTTCACAACATCCTCCTGCTCCTTGGTCCTCTCCTCCACATTCAGAAGATACTCGAGCATAGAGTCTTTGTTGTACAGCGTGCCCGCGGCATCGGAGACCACCGGTGTGGCGAGCGGTGCTGAGGTCAGCGCACAGTGGTTCCAGGCATGGTCTTGCGATTCTTGTTGCGCTTCTTTTATTTGCGCGGCCGTCGGTGCTTTGGCAGCTTCTTTGACGAGTTCGCGGCGCTTGGGAATCGAGCCGCCGTCGTTACCCATGATCTATGGGTTGCGTTGGGGGATTGTAGGCGAGTGTATGATAGTTTGCGGAGTAGCAGCGGCAATGGATCAGAGGTCTTGGCGTTATGGGCTTAAGCGTCACGTTCTGGGGAAAGTTAAAGATGTTAATTCCCATCTCTGTGATTAAAGCACTTTTCGGGGAAGAAATACTACAATGAATGAACACTACTCCTGCTCTATGATACAATATCCCCATATCATACACCCCCCTAATTCTGCCCACAGTATACACATGTATCGTATATCGTATTCCATCTTTTCCTGTAACACCTTAAAGGCTATGCAACATGCCGACACTTGTACAAAATTCTGCTGAATATATATAAAGCAACGCCTAATATTCCTGCTGTGGTTTTGAAAACCAAGGCCGCCTCTGTTCTTCAGGCTTCGCGATGCGCGCCCTCCTTCCACCACCCCTTCCACCACCCCAGCCGCTCTTCCCGTCTCGACTTCTGGGCTCAAATCCTCTCTCTTCACTACTCGGGAACCCATCTCCACCGTTCAATCTGTCCTCCCCCGGCACCTCTCCCTCTGCATCGGGTGCTTCCTTCGTCATTTCCCACTTTCGCTCCGGCCCCTGATTTTTAAATGTTTCTCTGTTGAGGAATGCAGACAACCTCGCCTTCTCCGCTTTGAACGGCGGTTTCCTTTCTTCAACAAGCATATCCGAGAGCAGCAACCTATCATATACAGCGTAAATCTTGCGCAAAGCGTTGACAGCGTCTTGACGTGCGGGTCCGAACAAACGAATAGCACCTTTTCTGTCCCTCTGATCTTCAGCACCAACACCAAGTTGTATGCGAATGTTCTTGATGATGGGCTGGAGGTGGGAAAGTGCATCGACAAGGTCGTCGCCTTTGGCTAGTGGAAAAGTGAGTGCGAGCTCGGCGTACATGGTTACGGTTTTCGGATCTGCATCCGGGAGGTTAGAGGTCATGATGTTGAGGATCTTGGTGGCATGCTTGAGAGAATTGTGGTTGTTTTTGTCGCGCACGCAGGTACTCATTGCTATTCTCAAGGTTCCGGGTCTCAGTTCATGGTCATTCTCGACAAAGTCTTCTTGAAGGGATTGAGCGGCAGCATTGGAAGCGCGGTTTTGACGCATCACGCGTAGCCGCGTATTGAGGTTGTTGACGTCTGGGATCACACCGTATGTCGTTGGGTCAGTGATGATCTGCCAATACTCTTCGGCGGCTTTATTGGCTACGACCTTTTGACAAGCTTCCTGGATAATGGAGAGGGTGTTGTTCCCAGGCGCTGCGTATGTAAGAGGTGTGTATTTCCCTTTGGTATGTCTAGTCAAAGCGAGGAACTCGTCACCGCGTTGAGGTCCTTGGTCGGGACTTAGATGGTCATCATCGAACTTGTATTCGATAGGGGTATGCGGTGCTCGGACGCGGAGCAGACCAGCGTCCGTGCGAGCTGTGGTTCCGAGTCGAGGTACTAGTCGGGGAATGTCCATGGTTTGTTCGATCAGGGAAAGCACGTCGTCCCAATCGCGAGGTCGGCTTCCAATGAGCAGAAGCCTAGCCATGGAACACACCAGTTCTTCCTCAATGATTAAATCCGCATTCCTCCATTTCCTGACAACTTCTTCCCATATCCGTCTTCCGTCCACAATACCGTGTTCACACCTTGCCGCGATCTCCGAATCGCTCTGATCGGTTGGCACATCGACGATCAA
This sequence comes from Massarina eburnea CBS 473.64, assembly GCA_010093635.1. NCBI lineage: Eukaryota > Fungi > Ascomycota > Dothideomycetes > Pleosporales > Massarinaceae > Massarina > Massarina eburnea. The sequence continues at coordinate 1,175,092 of MU006778.1, forward strand.
GCTCTGCCTGATTGCACCGAAAATGGTGGTGTAGGTGATTGCATTTGCCGCACTTGGGCCCGACTCTGGTATTTTCGCTATGATTCCCCACATGGAGTCCATATCTAGCGCCCTAGCGCATACGCGCAGAACCGCATTTGTGTGTATGATGGAAGGTTGTACCCGAGAGTTCGGTGCGAACATGGAGTGATATATGGAGATGGCCTTGATCAAGGCGCTAGAATGATGGGCGTTGATCGAAAGGCCTCGAAGGAGAATGGTGTACGTATATGTGTCGGGGAACTGGGCCCGTTTCTTCATCTACAGGGTATTAGCGCCCAATCTCATAGACTTCAACGAATACACTCACCTCGTTGTACATCTTTAAAGCGTCATTGACCCTCTCCTTTGCCAGGTAGTAGTCAATGATATGGTTCCAGCTGACCACACACTGCATCGAATGGCTAGCCATGCGCACCAACTGCGACATTTCTTTATCCTTCCCTTTGCTCAGCTGCTGCTTCACGAAACCCGCCACCTCCAGCGGATCCCTCAGATACTGCAGTTCCCTCCTCCGCGCATCCCACTCCTGGGACGGAATCCGTGAGTCGCGTTTCCCCAACCACATATCCCCAGCCGCAACCTCCTTTCCAGCATCCACTCCATCGTCCGGCCTTCTCTTAATTGTAGCCCTGGCCTGTCTATTCTGGTCCTTCGCCTGTAGGGAGTTTTTCCACGGATTATTCTCAAACCTTGCGGCCCGTTCTACTCTGAAGCCGGCCCGAGGTTTGCGTCTTGTTATGTCACTGTCTGATGCGTGGGTGGACAGGAATCGATGCTGTGCAATGAGCGTGGACGTGGCATTGCGGCCGAGGGGATGTGATGCAGAGGTGGAAAGGTCAATTGCTCGCATGCGTCGCCAGAGACAGGCGCGACCATTGAACATTAGGAGAGCGGGGACAGTTATTGTGCTGTGTATCTAGGTTGCAGGCCCTGCGAGGTCGTCAAAAAAAAGTTCCAGACGGCTCGGCATGCCGAAAGACTCGGGCCGATCTCACGTGACATGATGGAATAACGCCACATGCAGTCAACCCATTGACCTCTTCGAGAGTCATGCTCTGCACCATCCCGCATCGGTCACGCCGTCTCGAACGGCCGGGGAGAACAACAATGCACCCTAAACCAGGCTTTCCATCAGCGCCGGCGCCGTCCACCACCACCAGGCTCCGTCGGCGCCGGCATCAACAAGGCTTCAAGACAGCCAGGGCATGGGCCGGGCTGCCGGGAATCAGGCTTGCGACCAGGGCTACCGAAGATTCCAAGAGCCGGCCGACTACTAGCGTACTGCCCCAAGGTCGCCTTGCGACGTGGAAGGGCTTCAGCCAGACCAGTACGGGCATAGTAAGGTCAGCTACGCCGCCAGCTCGCAGTCGCACCCGGATTGCATCCTTCGGCCAACGTGGCGGACAAGCCGTCGTACACGAGTGATCCGTGAGACTGGTTCTGTAGGCGAGGCGCATGAAGGGCGATGGAGACCACAGCCGTTGTCACTGCCTACCTATGGACGCTCCAACGTCGCGCCGGCGGGGAAGAGACGTTGTGTGTAGCGTCGGACGGCAAGTCACTGGATGCTGCTGATGCCGTAGCATTCAAAGTGAAGTGGTAAGCTGCGGTACCGTTGCACGTTGATGGCAGTGACTCGCATCTCTTGCAGCTGCTGTCAAAGGTCGCGCGAAACGGACGCGTGTCTCCTGTCTCCCTCCGGTCCGCACCCTCGCCGGCCGTCTGTATGTACATACACATGTGTATATCCTGTATCCTATGCATCCCGTGAAGGCCAAAGCGGCTTACCGCACACGCGCCCGAATGCTCATGCCGTGCAACGCACCCCGTGCACGCCTTTGCCTGGTTCAGTCGCATGCCGAACAGCTAGTTTCCGCCGTCAGTCAGGGCCGTTTTCCTAGGCCCTGTCGTCTGTTTCTGCTTCTAAGCGTTCTGGGACAACTGTAGCGAAGGCGCCATTCACGTAGCCCGACGTCAATCTAAGGTGATGAGCCGCTAGGTGACGATCTCGCAGTTCTCCCCAGATCTTAGCCCGAGTCTATGTCAACGTGAGACGCTTCGCCTCCCTGTCTCTGCAGATGCGCATCCGACATCGTGACTGAACCAGCCGTTCTCTCCCTCTCCTCCTTTGACTAAGCACCGCAGCCGGATCTGGCTCCCGAGTCCTCTGCATCGCAAGACCCGCAATCATACGTGAAAATATCGAGTGCCACCCTCCTTCCCCAACCGGCTTCTTCCATGCCTCGGATAACCCTCTCAGACGACGCTCAGGGAAAAAAAGACCGCAGCAAGCGAGCCCTGGCAAAGAGAAAGAAAAAATTCAGCTCGCCACATGACCGGCTCCAAAGCAAGGACATGAGTCGCCGTGCAAGCATCATACGCGCTTTCACGCTGGATAGGACGCAGAAAAAGCGGTCGCCCAATCGCAAAACCCACAGCGCACTGCTCGTCCCACATCGTGAGGTTGTCTTGCATGCCCACCGCCATCTCCGACAGCGAGCAGCCTGCCGATTTTTGCGCATGCTGTCCACTCACCCATTTGTGCGTCGCCGGCCTTTTTCCAAGCGAGGCCCACGTACTCGAGGAAACGAAGCCTGCGGTTGCCGTTCTTTGTTGGCAAGGTGGACAGGACTCATGGTTGGGGCGTGTGCAAGAGTGAGTGCCACCGCTGCTACAGTGCCGTCCGAATGTGCGTGTGCTTCTGCTGCATTGGCGATTAGGCAGCTCAGTCGTCTTGCGGTCAAGGGAAAGAAACGGTGATTTCGAAGACATGCGTGTGCATACGACGCACCTCGTATCGGCCGTCCCTAACCCTCGTTCTTTCACATGTCTTGTAAATTCGCGCCGAAACTTTCCCTGGAAACATCCAAAGCCATACCTACTCAAGTTTACAGGGGGGGAGGGAACGCTTCGATCCATGCCGTCACGATCCAGCACCATCAGAATCAAAATACCCTTCACCTGTGCGCTGATCTGGTACCATTCCCGCTCGGATACAATCACATACCCTCGACCGATTTACCCAGACAGCCAATCCAGCCACCGCGCTCACGCTCCACACTCCAGTCCCCGCTGTACACACGGAAAAGGCAGCATCTATAATCTGGAGCACTACACCAAACCCACCCATGTTCCTATCATTTTCCCTCCACCGTCAACGGTCAAACTGCTCCTCCTGCGCTTGACAGCTCAGCCCTGATCGCGTACAGCATAATCACTTGCTTCATCCCCTTCATTGCCGTTGACATGACCATTTTGCCACAACATGATCGGTGAATATATACTCATCCCAACGCACATCGCCAGATTTTGACAAGCGGCAGGCCGCGTCAGGCAGTCCGCATGGTAACCGAGAATTTGAGGTAACCAGGCGCTTCGCCATCGTTCGTTCCACGTTGTCATGCAGGGCGTTTCCATTTCCGAGCCGAAGGGAAATGTGATGGCGGAAGGGCGCACAGAACCCAAAGGTTGCAATATTCGTACCAAATGAGCAGGTACATGCGAGAAGGCACGAGATAATGTTAAAAAAAAAGTTACAGATAGGCTTCTTCCAGAATAGATTACCTCATGAATGCTACTGTACAATATTCCCCAGCAACCCCATCTTGGAGAAAGCAATGGCGTGTCTGTACCATATACGTACAACCATCCCACCTTCTAGATCACGGAAACAGAAACAATCAGTATGTGCGAGCAAAAGTATTGGAAAAGCGCATACAATTGTTTCAGAATGAGCCATTTTACACGCATAATAGCATGCATAGTAGGTCCTTGGATAGAAGGGGAATGAAACATGAACGCCATGATTTTCGGAAACAGGAATGCTAGAGATGGAGAGTCTGAACGCAAATGAAGACCCGGGCCTGGCATACCCAGAACGAATCTATGTTTTTGCCTTCCGGCGTTGTCTCGTGTCGCCGTTCCGAAACATTCTCTTTCCGGGAATCCATGAACACCGCTAAGGAACATACAGCCGCCGCCCGCCGAAATGCAAGTCGAAACAGAGCTAGAGATGCCTAAAACCTTCCTATGCTACCTTGACAGTAATGCAGAGATCCTCCGTAGGAAAGTGTCGTTAAGAGATCAGCCATTCAAGGCTGACAAGGAGGTCGGTATTTTTAATGCATTCGTTGGAGGGAGGTGCCTAAGCTCTCATCCACTGCTGAAACGTCAGCCTGTCATGTTGTAACAAGCCGATCGTTCGTCGAGGTGAGTGAGAACTAATGACCTTGCTGATACATTTGCGGGTTTGAGCCATATGGCGACTGCGGGTAACTGCTGCTGTTACTATTCGGGCTGTTGTAGGCATTGCTAGTGGGGGTGGTATACTGTGCCATGCCCTCTGCAAGCCCCGGGCTTTGCGTCCCGTACTGAGGTCCCGATGTATTGCCCGAGGCAGCAGGTTGGTACCCGATCGGGGGAAGTTGTGGGTGGCCAGGCGCTTGACCAGGCACACCGACTGCTTGTCGCATTTGGCCGTAGACAGGAGCATCCGCACCATTTTCATGAGCAGCCCGGTTTTGTTGTTCGGCAGCAGCCCGATGCCGGTCTTCTTCAGCCTTGCGTGCAGCGTCTTCCTCCTTCTTCTTCGCTTTCCACTCCTTGCGAATTTCTTTGAACTCTATTGGGGTCAAGTTAGCGGCCTATAATACGCATGTTATGAGGCGTGCCAAGAGAGTAGGGCAAGGGTTATCAGTGCTAGCTTCCATCGTCTGAAGCTATCCACTCCAGTGGGAGCACCATAAAATAGGCGCAGCACCAACACCGATCGTAAATGCTAGCTTAGCGCCGCTCCTTCGCAACGACTGACATTTGACGCGCCTCGGACCAAAACAACTGGAATCACATACCTTCTGGTGTACGCTTCGCGCCGTGTGACTGCATCGTGACATGCGCGTTCAGATGGTTCAGCGTGCCATACGCCTTTTCACAGCCGTTCCAACCGCATTTGTACATGCGCTCGATTTCTTCATATCGTCGCCTCGGTCGCTTGTGCTGTTGCGCGCCGGGGATTGGGACAAAAGAGTAGACAGTGGACAATGGGTGGCCGCCCTGTGGCCATGGGTTAGCTACGCGTTCTTGCACTGTAGAACTAGACTGGTATTCGTTATATGGGCGCATCGGACCGCTCGTGGCAAAAACGCGTCTGGACGCGTGAGAGTCACTTACCGTTGGAGGCCTCTGGATCGGGGACACCATGGCTGGCGCGGGCGGCCCCGACGACGAAGGGTGGCCGCCATAATGCACACCCGGTTGACCGTAATGGCCGGCCCATTCTGGTCGCGAAGCGTACATTGGGGTGTTGGGCTGGCCAGGGTAATGCTGCATGTCGTGGTGCGGGGTGTACGGCGAATACTGCTGGTGTTGAGGATATGTCGGGCTCGTAGCGGCAGCGATTGAAGGATCTATGGGAACGTCGCTGTCAGACTTGAGATCGGATTGTTGATGCTCATTGATTGAGCCATCGTGCAAAGGTTGAGACGGACTCTGTGGTTGCGCCATACCGCCTGCTGCAGCTCCTTGAGCGCCGGGCTGATACGAACGTTGAATGTACTCCGGGAACGACCCTGAGCGGGCAGAAGAGGGATTGATCGCGTATTCGGACGTGGGAGTGGCGGAGGCAGAGAAGTTCGGGGCTCGCGGATCTTGCGGTTGAGGATATTGCGCAGCAGATGCTTGATCTGCAGAAGAGACCTCAGAAGCCGTCTTGGGAAATGATGGGTAGGGCGAGTTCAAACCTGACTGCGAGTACTCGGATTGTCGACTGTCCATAGACTGTAATGCGTAGTGCTTCGAAGCCTCAGTTGCACGTCAACTGAAGGAGCTTAGGGTGGTTGCGCGCTGTCGAGGAAGGGGAATGGCCGCAGAGATATTGACGGTTTGTCAACCGTCGCAGGATGATTTGCCGCGGACACAAAAAGACAGGAAGCTAGGACGCAGACAGAAGACGGAGGTGGCCAAGGGTAGTGCACAGCCAGAGAACCGGAGAATGGCAACGTCTACAGGACGCGATAGCGTGCACCTTAAACGCGGATGATTTGCAGACGGTCTGTTTTCCAGTGCGCCCAGGTGGAGGGACAAGCGGTTCGGCAGATTTGCGCCAGTCGAGATAACGCACGGAAGACGCAAGCTCGAGGCCAACCGGACAGTAGCGGCGCAAGACTAGTGGGGAGAGGAAAGGAGTTGGGGCCTCTCGAATCGCGGAGAGGCTGGCTGGGACAAGTGAGGTGCAACACAGCGGTGGCACGAGTAGTGCTAGCGGTGTGGTGAGCTCGCGCTGGGGGGGGCTTGCACTTGATTACAAGGGCGTGGGCTTAGAGGATGCAGCTAAAGAGAAGCGCGGGCGGGTTAACTTATTTGGGGAGGGCGTTGTTGTGCTGGGAATAAAATTGTCGAGAGTGAAACTTCCAGATGATCGGAAAAGAGGGGGACGGCCGCCGCATGCGCTCTCGCTGACTTAGCCACTCTATGAAGTAATCGTCACCCCCGACCCACGGTACGTGCGGAGCCCTGACGACACGAGTCGACGACAGCGAAGTTGACCAGGGATCAGGATGCTGCGATCGGGTGAACCGAGCCGTGCTGATGGGAGAGGTGCTGTTCTGGGAACGCGCTAGCTGGGCACCTACGACGCGGCCGGACTGGCGTTGAGACAGGCGATGGGCGTGCGTGGGAAGTCTTGGGTGGGAGCTGGGAGCAGCTTTCGCGGGGAGAGGCGCGGACTGTGGTAGGCCGGTGCTCGACGTGGACTGCTAGCTCTGGCAGCAACGTCGGGGGATTGCGCAGGTGGCCGCAGAAGAGGCTGCGTGCTCACGAGAAGGCGACAGTCGGGCCGTTGTCGGTGTAGTGGGCTTTAGGCGCTCTCCACTTGCTGCGTTCTGAGCTTCCCTGCACCGTCTGCACGCACTGGGCTGCTGGGTTCAAAACCTTCAGGTGCGCCGAGGTGCCGAGCGCTGATCGGCTTTGGTGCGCCCGCTTTTCGACGAAACGGATCCACTGCTGGGCTCGCGACGACCTGCTGCGCGCGGATGATTGGTGTATGGGGGGGTTGGAGGGCAGGCCGCAGGCGCGCAGCGAGCAAAAAAGGCCGTGAAAAGCCTGTGTTGTGTTGCTGTGCTGGGACACTCGCCGTGCTGCTGGCCTGGCCGGGCCTGACCTGGCCTGACCTGACCTGACCTGACCTGCGCGCGTTGCACGTGTGCACACGGCGCTGGGCTGGGCTGCGCGGAGAGGTGAGTGGTGAGCAGCGCGGTGAGATGTGTGGTGAGGCTGGCCGCTGCACTGGACTAGTAGTCGTCTAGCTGCGCGCTAGGCCGATGGGAACTCGAGGGTTTGTATGGAGAGATGGGTGGGCAGCAGAGATTCGCGACGTAGGCTAGCGACCAAAGTTGGGAAGGCGCGAGGGTGGCGAGGAAGGAGAGCCCGCTAACGCCGCCGGGCAAGTACATAAAGCAGGCACATCACGTGCTGACTAAGCGCCCTGTTTGCACGCCGGCGATTGGGCCAGTGGGCCAGGGCGCCGGCCAGCAGATCGCGCGCGGGGCCACACGGCGAGGCGACGACCCGCGACCCGCCAGGACGTGCGGCAGAGCCTGCTGCTGTCGTGACTGTGAAGAAGCACTAGATACTACAGATACTACTATCTGCCAGAGAGAGGTGGCTGCCCGTGTGGATGATGAGGCTGATGGCTAGCCTGCCGCTAGAGTGAAGCGGGCATGGCCGCGAGCCTAGGCCGCCGCTTGGGGAGGCGCGACCAGAGTGTAAACACACGTCGGATTCCTCGCTGCCATATCCATCGCCGCCCCTCCAGCACAACAGCGCGCACACAGAGGGGGCGTCTGCGTGTCTGCGTGGACCGCAGACGCTCGAGCGGAAATAACACATAACACGTCTACGGGCATCATGCGCCTCGATATTGGAGACGGCACACAGGTCAGAAGCGGGAGCGATCGCGACTGCCCTCTGAGTGGCTGGCCAGCCTGGCCCAACATCACGGCCTGCGCGGCCGCGGCCTCGATATCGGCATCGAGGAGCCTCATCGCCGTTATCACTATCGGCCTTCACCCCCCGTGATCTCGCTATTATTACTTCGTTCCAGACAGATTGGCCCCCGATCGCACGCGACCGCCGTGGCCCGTGAGAGCCTCCTCGCTGCGCGCATCTCCAACACCATCTACTACTGCCTACTGTCCCTCCGCATCTCATCTCTCCCTCACCGCCTCGCCTCGCCTCGTGAACAGCCACCTCATGTGCCGCAGAAATGAGTCGCGAACTGACACGATGCGTCTGTAATTCCGCATTTGCCCGCAGGCGCGCGCGCCGTCCCTTGGCCCTCGCGCCTTCGCCTGCCCTTCCCTGTGCTGCTTGTCATCAATATTACCGGTTTCGGCCTCGCGCGAATTGCCACATTCAAAAGCCGTGCCTAATTCCGCACCGAACAGCTTCATATCGCATTCTGATATTGCGATGCTATCCTCGTACCACCGCCCACCGCCGGACATGGTGCAATCAGTCAGCCTCGTCCGCAAAGTCCGTCCCTTGCCATCACGTTGCCGCGCGGGATCGAGACGAGGTTGCAGAATGTCATCTTGCCCGCCCAGTGCTGCTCCCGGCTTGTGAAAAGCGGGGCATTCCGTCTCTCGTGTTCTCATCCCTCGTCCCTCATCCCTCATCCGCATCGTGAACTCGAGCACTATCCGCTTACGGCTCCTCTGCCTCTGATTTGCTGACCCTGCTGCTGCACCCACTCCTGATGTCCGCCAAACATGGCCTCTTCGTCCGCGAAACCGCCCGTGCCCGTCTGGGAACATAAGCGCAAAATGATTTGATTTCCTTACCAAAGGTCCTGCTGGTGCGAACCTCGAACCTTATCCTGACCTCTCGAGGTCTTGCAGTTCTTGCAGTTCGGTGCACGGCTCCTATAGGTAAATAGTGATTGGCCTCACTCTATTCTGATCAGAGCCAGGATAGACACGATGCCGCTACTGCTAATGACGAAGTGTGCCGTGTAGCGGGTACGGGAGAGCTTGAATCGCTCCATCGTAGCACGACGCGGATTACCAGTTCACAGGAACCGTCAACCTAGCCATGCTACCGCATGTTTCCAACGTCAACCGTCAATAATAATCGCCCGCATTTCTGCGAAATATGCCAGCCCAGAATGGATCCGAGCAAATATTGTCCGACCTGTACACGATGCTCACACCCGCATGTGCGCAGATATCGTTGCATCCAATAGATCCACGAGCAAGGATTCGTCTACATGGCAAATGCTCCGACCTACCCATATCAGGACTCCAATCCGCGCGGAGAGGGTAGGATATCACCACTCAAGACTGTCCAACGTGCTGCAGCATGTGAGAGCTTCACACCTCAGCGTGCACATCGCGAACGCCTTATTAGCCGTGGCCTTCGTGCAGGAACACGTCTCGACGCTTTGGAGGCATGGGCCCCGGCCCCAAGTCTAAAGTAGCACGAGTGGGTCTGTGGCTTCGGCCTTATTCTAGTCATCAATTCCGCCGAGCGTCCCTCACGTGGAGACCATACCCTTGCTCTTGCTGGCCCATGCACATCAGCCATATTGCCGGAGAACCGGCTTTACCCTTCACGGTCGTTACGGTATGTGCTTTAGGCATAGCGATCGGTCCAAAGCCCGACGAGTTGGAGAGGCGCCAAAGCTGCACTGCTACGGATGGAGCGCTGCACAGCTTTAACAAGTTGCAACTTCTCGATAAATCACCTTTGCTCGCAATGCCCATGGCTGGTGCTATCGCATTCGCACAATCACGCGCGACTCTCGATCCTACGCCAACCTTTCCCTTGCAACACACAACTAGCTGACGACGACAATCTGCAAGAGCCTTTCAATCTCATCACGCCGCCAGGGTATAATACCGTACATACAATACATACGAACTGCAGTGAATCGACCCCCACAGCAGACGACACAATTTTCCTCCACTAGAAGTCGGCTAGAAGGCTGAGACTTGAGGTAGTCGGAGATCATACGAGATATCCCTCATCTTAATTATTGTGTTCATCCTTTGCTCGCAATTCGAACCGAGTCTCGATTCAAGCTCCGCGGCAACATAACATTCTCCAAGCCAGGGTGCGCACACATTTTGAGGACGTCTTCCGACAATCAATATTCGGAGGAACTGACTGAAGCATAGACATGCATGATGCACACATCTCATCACCGACTTCTCTGGGTGACAAGGTCTGCGGAAAGATCTCACCAAGATGGCTGTCATAGCAAAGAACCTTTATTGCCCTACCAATACTTCCATCACACCCCTACCTACGGACATCTCCCAGCCCTCCGCCTTTCCCACAAATCATTTTACGCATTGCATAATGACATAGTTGCGACGACATCGGTGTACTCCTTCAAGATCAATCTGACTTGAGCCAAGTACATCTGATGATGATCTTTTGATTGAACAGCTCTGGACTTTGGTACACTACTGCAGATCGCCGACCTCTCGATTCATCCCCAGCGTTGCAACTCCCAATAATCACCATCACCATGTCGCCATGATGTCCGCCTTCACAACAGAATTTTGCCAAGTGGCTTACTTCGGCTTCAGAACGACCGTAGAATGGCCGAAGCCTGCAGTGCAGCACACTGGGTCCAGGGATCATGCGTATGCTATGTACCATGTCTGGACTCGACTCCACAGGCGCGAAAGCCTACGCTAAAGGTGGGCCTTGGTCGGCTTGTCTTTCCTCACCCCAACAGATGTGATCTTGCGGACATGCGCGATGTACGAGCGCATAATTCCTCTTGCTCACGGGATTGTTGAGCGGGCGAGTCAGCGCCCAAAAATCAGAGTGACGGCATTTGCCATATCTAGATCGTGCGATGACATGTTCGCTCCACCTTCTTCAAGATGTCGTGCGGCTTTCGGCATGACGAAGTTGATCCAGTCTCTAAACAAACTAATAAGCCCTCGTGGATTGCCCTGACCGATTTTCGCCGGTCTCTTTCTTCGCTCCCTCAAAACACACCGGTCACGAACCGCCTGCGGGAACCTTCTTTCTTCCCGCATACCCGAGGGGAAGGTGTTGTGGAGCGGTCACAAGCCGATAAAGCTTATCACAGGTTATGTTCCTTCGAATATAGGTGGTAGTCGGAGACCGAATTTTGCCTTGGGCTACCCACCTACATAGCGCGAGCCAGGCATGCTGCATCAAACTCTGTTCCACTTCTTTTCATGAAGTGCACATCCTTTTGGCCCCTTCCCAAGCGTGGCAAAAGACTCCACCAGAATACTGGAGCCGACCAAGATCTTTTAACTTTTTGCTGGGGTTCATAATTCGATTGTCCTTCGTGGCGAGTTCCCCATGTGTAAGGGCTTCTCCGAGCGGGTACGAACAATACGCATAGGTAAGGGTACGCGTAGCGTGGACATGAATCGCTCTTCCAGTATGAACGGTCTTCGATTCTCCGAAACCTCCGGACCCCGAGGTAATGCGAATGCGAATCCTTTTCTTTACTTCATATCGAATGTAACTCGAAGTTGAGTTTGAGTTTCGCGTTCATAGTTATTGAAACGCAAATGACCCACAACTGTATTGCCCTCCTGTCCAAAGTCGGGTGACATGGGAATCATATGCAACATGCGCGCTCTACTTACGGTAACTTTCGCGTCCACTTCGTCATGCGGTGTTGATGACGGGCGGGCTTCAACGCGTAGGCCACTGAAAGATATAGATGTATAATGCCGCAAATCTTGAGACCTTTCGTGCTGGAATGTGTTTCGAATAGCGACATCAAGTGATACGGAAGTAATCATAGACTTTGCAAGTATGACTCTTGCTTCAACGTTGTTGCTGTGTCAATTTTGAGATAGCGTGGTTGATATGGTATCGGAAGACTACTTCTTAGGGTAAGACGTAGAAAGGTGAATTTGTGAACTTGACGTCTGTAAGTATCACTCTTTAGATATCACTCTCTTAATATCAGAGACGTGAAATACACATTGCTTCACGATGCCAGTTCGAGCTTTCTTTGTTCATCATCCACCATGCCCCCTTACATAACATTTGCTCAACAAGCCGAATATCAATACAACTTCCGTGACAGTACTCCATGTATACTCTAGTAGAAAAAGAAGTTAACATCCACACATACCGTCTTCTATCAAACAAGGGCTGCCCCGACCGACCAAAATCCACACTCATACCCAACAAAACTAGCTATCTTAGCTTCAAAGCCTATCACAACGTCCATCGTGCTACCCCATGATATTGTTTTCACTACGCCCTAGCTACAGCTGTCAACTCACCCACCATCTGCACCCATCTCACCGCTTCCCACGCTACGTTTAACCTCCGGAAAGTTACTATACAAACCCGCCTTCACTAGGTCTTTAACTCATTACCAAGTCGCCCTAGTACCACTAAGATAAATCCCATCGTCCCGTGAACAGATCCTATTAGATACCGAGACTCGAGGCTCTAGTCCACGGTTTCTCGTTAGCTCACCACGCTTCTGCCTACCCACCAACCTAGCTGTCAAGGGGCGCAGCCCTCTCAACAGAAGTGAAAAAGGACAGACTTTGCCAACTGGGTCATAATAAAGACTGCTAGAAACCTTTTACCAACGTCTACCCTTCGCCACATCCAGAACCGAAGGACTATCTACCCCGCAGTACGCATATCTTTACGCAAAGACATCGAGCACGAGACCCGTTTCCTCCTCCACCTACCACACCAATACATGACAAGGAGTTACGAGACCGTTCTAGCCAGACCACAGAACCAGAAAAGTTGATACCTGAGTTACCGGTCTCGAATTATGGTGTGTTCAGATTAGAAATAAGAAACACGCGATTGAGTGCAGTAGGTGAGCCCCTCAGGGTACACTGTACATGTTTAGCCCCAACGATTCCAGTACCATGAGTGAATGAGGCTGTTTTGTTGCTGCTGGGTCTTGTCGTGAAAACATATCCGGATCGGGGAGCGCGTGAGGCAATTGTGTGTTATGGCGGGGAAGAGACTTCATGAAAAAAGGGTCTCCCCTAAACAAAAAACAAGGCAAGGATGTTCCAGGCAATGTTCCAACCCCCGAGCTTGTCAACACGCAGATGTTGAATGGAGTCGAACGGCTTGAGAATAAATAGAAGCTGTGGATATAGGAGGACATGAGATTGCTTAAGCTCGTGTGTTAGGATATGCTGGTTTTAGTTATTACCGGTTTCTGACAGATGATAATGTATGCAATATCTTAGGGTTTATTGATTGATTCTAGCATCGTGTATCTATCTACTAGGGAAATGTAGTCCGAAGAAAAATCTTCCGAGATTTTGAAAACACCGATCCTGAAGGATCCTAGCCATGAGGTAAGAAGTCCTGGATATGGCCCTTATGTCCATGGTATGTAGTTTCCTATAAGATGACTGCTTGTATAACTGTAAGGACTACTAGATTTGATATAAGTGTTAGAATAGAATACTTTAAGGAAAGAGTGTTCTTAAAAACGTGTAATGGGGCATAGATAGGAGTGACTGAGAACCTTTCCAGATGTCTCTTCTAATTATAATAGACAGACTCTAACATTACATCTCTACCTTCTATACTATGGAACAAGAGAGTAGTCTATATCTATTAACAGATACCAAGTCCGGCAGTTAACTCAAACTACGTACCCAAATCATCTTCACTTGGCTGTTGTCAAGATTCCCTTGTTTAAAAGTCTTTATACACTTTACCAAGTCCTAACTAGTTAGCTATACTCTTAAAGTACTACTATCAACATCGTTGTTAGGGTTCTTTATTTGTAAGACTGTAGTTCAAGAGTTTATCTACGCTACATAGTAGAGACACATAATCACTATACTGTTTTCGCCTGGTGCAGTACAAATTGAGATAAAAGAAGATGCACAGAGCTATCAGTATGCCGACGACGTAGTAGGAGGCATTAACTACTAAGGGTCATTCCTACACCTATTAATACAAACCAAGAAAGCACATAGCACATCCTATTCTAATTGTGTAAGCCTTCTGCCTTGTTTATATATTCAGTCATGCTGCACTTTGTAGGAACTCTAGCCACAGAAAAAAAATCATCTAGGGATAAGACCCTTGTATATAGATCACTTCACGAGTTCTCCTAAGTTTATACAATATTCTGCATGCTCTGTAGTTAGTGTCCTAGACTACACATTGTCTCATTCTGGAATGAAAGTAAATCTTAGGGTTAAACAACCACTGCACTAACGTAGTAAGCACTCAGACCGGACACGTCACGCAAATAAAGAGACCATTACATGGTACAGCGGTAGATTCTATAACGCATATCGCACTATTACCCCAAGGACTTTTCAAACAAACGCCACCACCTAATGCATTAACTTTTCACTTTCTCTCTTCCACATCAGTGAGGGGTTAGGAAAGTGGAAAGAAAATGCCAGTCTAACGTGAAAATCACGAATAGCAAAGCTTATCGTGCATGTGGGACCCGTGTTACTCTTCCTCCGGGGTATCAGCATACGGAAATACCACATGATGCGGGAATGGAGTATATAATCATCCGACCTTGGTGCATGAAAGGAAAATGACGTCAGGAAATATAACCCGTGAAGAAAATACGTCTATGTCAGTACGCCGGAACAATGACTTTCGCCTTGGACTTGATGTTGCTGCGTTGGGGCGAATGAAGGACGGCAGGCGGTTGATGGTCGCTGCGCGTCGATCGTTCACCAGCGGCTGTTGCGTACCGGGGCGGTGTTAGAGCCCGTCCAGCCTATCGCGATGTTAGCATTGCAGATGGACGAGAGTTGAGAGAAGTCTTACTACCACCACCGCCACCGCCACCGCCGCCGCCGCGGCCACGTCCACGACCGCCTCCCCAGCGACCACCACCACCGCCTCCACCGCCGTAGCGGGCCATCTCATGGAGCTTGGGGTCAATCTGCTGTTTGGACTCAGTGAGTATGCCGACGAGGTCACGAGCTTGCTTCGAATCTACAATGAATGTTAGCAGTAACAACAAGAGGGGCTAGAGTAAGGAATACGTACTGTCGGTGGTGAAGAAGGTAATGGCGGTACCCTTGGCGCCGGCACGACCGGTTCGACCAATGCGGTGAACGTAGTCTTCCGAGTTGTTCGGGTAATCGTAGTTCAGCACATGAGTAATGTTACGGACATCTTGAAAGAAAATGTTAGCATGTTGGTAAGTAAGGCGAGCAAAATGACCAAGAAAGGTCGCGTGAAGCTGCTGTATGTTGCAAGCAACCGTCTCTGTGCGCTACAAGATCATGTCATACGGATCCAGTGGGATAGGCTGCGAAAATCTACTGGCCGGAAAGCCTTCCTTGGAAGAGATTGCAACTTGCGTAAGTGCAAACATCTCAACTTGCCTCAGAAATACCACGATGGTACTCGAAACAACTCTCGGCGAAGAAAGCGGGTCTTCACCGGCATGTCCAAGGAAGTCCGGTTATCAGTTTCGAGAAACGTAAAGCCCTGGATGATGTCATGGAAGCAATAGCGGCGAGCGCACGAGACGACCTAAGCAGAGCATCTAACAGATCACGCATAATAATATTCGAGGCGGGGACAGGGGAGTGAGGGGGGTTTGTGTTCATACCAATACCACGGGAAGCCACATCGGTGGCGACCATGATGGGGCTCTTGCCAGTCTTGAACTCGTTCAAGACCCAATCGCGCTCGTTCTGCTGTTTGTCACCGTGGATGGCTGGAAAACGTTAGTTATGTTTCGAGAGGGTAGACCAAAAAGACTTACATAGTGCTGGCCATCCGTCTTGACGAAGGAACCTAGTAATCTCGTCTGCGACACGCTTGGTGCCTGTGAAGATCAATACCTTGTTATCTTTGTCGCTCATGACAGTCTCAAGATGCTTGCTCATGCGATCACGCTTCTCGAAGTCGGTGACGACCTCGACGATCTGCTGGATACGGTGATTTGCGGAAAGGTCCATGGAGCCAATGTTGACTTGGATGAAGTCCTTCTGGTAGTCAGAAGCGAGCTGACGAACCTCCTTCGGCCAGGTAGCAGACCACATGCATGTCTGACGGTCGGGTCGAATCTGTCCGATGATCTTGCGAATCTGAGGCTCAAAACCCATGTCAAGCATGCGATCAGCCTCGTCGAGCACCAAGTAGGTGACACGACGCAAATTGGTCTTACCAGACTCCAACATGTCAATGAGACGGCCAGGCGTGGCAATGACGACCTCGACACCGCGGGACAGATCGCGAATCTGAGGACCCTTGGGAACACCACCGTAGACGCAGGTGTTTCGGATGCGAGAAGACTTGCCGAATTTGCTGATCTCTTGCTGGATCTGGACGGCCAACTCACGAGTTGGGGCGAGGATCAACACAATAGGACCGTCACCAGGTGCGAGCAGCGGCTGCGCGTTGATGTGAACGATAGCCGGCAGACAGTAGGTGAGCGTCTTTCCGGAACCGGTCTCAGCAACACCAACAACGTCGCGTCCGGACAGGGCCATAGGCCATCCCTGCGACTGAATAGCGGTAGGCTTCGCGAATCCTTGTGCTTTGACCTCGTTCATAACGTACGGGGGGAAACCGGCTTCATCAAAGGTCGTAACGGGCTTGGGGATTTTGTTGCCCTGTATCGTCATCTGGCTTTCTTTCCGGAACGCGGCGACCTCGGGGTCGGAGCGGGCGGTGACCGCCGGATCCTCCTTGTAGAAGGACTTCTCGAACTTGGGCATAGTGTCGAGATCTGCATTTGTTGTTAGTTGAGTCTCACTTGAACACGACACGGTGTACATACCCCAGTTCTGCTGCTTTAGGCCCTGGCCGAGGTTGGACATCCTATCGCCGCCGCCGCCGCCGTAGCCTCCGCCACGCGACTCACCACCGTATCCGCCGCCGCCGCCACCGCCATAACCATTTGAGTTGCCGTTGCTGCCGCTGTATCTATTGGGTAGTTAGCACGTTGTCGCAAGCAGGAGTGAGAGAAGAACTTCTACGCGGTTTCAGGGTATGGAGGAACGAGAGTACCGCCCGTATGTACTAGCGGAGCTGCTCGAGTCGCCGTACCCAACCTGCGCGTAGAGATCCATGTAAAAGAGAAAGTGCGAGTGAGATAGGGCCGCTGATAACCAAGACGCTGATGCCTGTACCATGGGGATGTATTCTCATACCCATAAGTAGCATGTTGGCCGCGAGAGTCATTGTTGTAGCTGCCATAACCACCGCTGGCTGCATCATACCCGTTTGAGTAGCCGCCTCCACCGTGACGACCTCCACCTCCGCCGCCGCCGCCGCCGCCGCCATATCCTCCACCGCCGCCGTATCCGCCGCCGTAAGACATGGTGTGTGGTGTTGTTTGGTAGGGACCGATGTAAAGGAACAAACTACGGACGTGAAGGAGCGCGTCTGATGAATACTCTAGCCGTGAGGGCGAGTGATGATTACGAGAAGAGCGATGGGGAAAGTATCGCTGTGGGATTCGTAAAGAAAGTGGGAGAGGGTGGTAGTGGTGGTGAAAGGTGAAGGAAAGAAATAGAAGGGCAGTGCACGCCTACGTTACGCTTGCAATTTTCGTCACGCCAAGGCGCTAGTCCTAGTGCGAGGGAAGGGGCGAATCTTTCACACGTGAAGGAAACCAGCGCCGGCATACCACCTATTCATGGACGACCCACGACTCGTCACATTATTGTGCCATCTGACATACGTATAGATAGTACGTCTAGACTGACTCACAATCAACTTAACCCTGTGAGCCAGCTCTCAATCCCATATCCCAAAACCCTCTCTCCATCTGCGACAAGTCAGCCTCGCCCAAAAGTCCATCACTGGGGAACTACTAGCATTCGTCGCATGTATGAAGATCTTAGCTAGCTCGTCAATTCTTGTCGTCGACTGCTTGGCTGCATGTGTTTCTATGAGGTCTATCACAGATGAGCTCGTTTGCCGTTTCCCCATGAACAATTGGCACTTACCTCTCCCGATCCTCATCGCGTCGCAGTAGTCATCTGCGACATATGTTTCGATCCATTTCCAGTACTTACTGTTTTCTCTCAATGTTTGCGGGTCATTGAATAGTCGGTGAGCGATTATACCGTAGCCGATGAGACAAGGCAGGAGTGCGATTTGGAGGGCTAACCAGTCTTCGGACTGGCCGATATCGAGGACGTATCTTGTGACCATCAGCATGCTCCACTACCCGGACAGCTTCAAAGATACCTTGTGTATGCAGTGCAAGCTAGTAACATGTCAGTCATGGTCCCATTAGATGCTGACCTATGCTCACCCTGGTCCTCTTCTCGCCTCTCGATATCTTCTGGCGACAGACCGTAGTCTTTGCAAAATTCAATATGCAGCTTGATCTCCTCCTGCAAATGCAGTACCTGCTGTGCAGACTAGAAGTGGTCAGCGAAGCTACAACAAGTAGCGACATCACCCACTCGGCCAATATCGGCCATGGACTTCGACTTGTAGGATGCCAAAGCATTTGCGCGAGCGAAGTGTATCTGTCCACATTTCAATCATCTGCCCGTCCACATCTCTTTGACTTGACTCACGAGGAACAGGTAGTCTTGGATGAGATAGTGCTTGAAGTTCTCAACTGGAAGCGTTCCATCAGCCATTCGCGAGACAAACTCGTGGTGCGTATACTGTCTCCAAGGATCTTGAACATCTTCGCGATCGAGGAGGTATTCGATGAAGCCGCCTCTCGTCCATGTCAGCTGAAAGTTATGATATTATGATAAACAGTGTGTTGCACTTACGGTGCGAATGGTAATGTGTAAGTAGAGTGGAAGTGATTGATTGGACCGTTGCCCTTCCCTAGGCCTTTGCTCGTCTTGATACCAGCTTCGATGTACAAGTTCGCTTTCTTGACCGCATTGACGATACTCATTCCAGAGGCTATATTGCATGCTATAGCAGCTATTCGTGGTCAGTCGGTGTTGAAGGGCATTAAACCTGTGGTGACTTATGACTTACAAGCCAACGAACACCCCGTACCATGCGTATTCCTGGACTTCTGGTACGGTGTCTCCATCAGTGTCGTTTCGCCTTCCCCATACAGAACATTAAGCACTACATCCTGATCCGCTTCACCTTTCGACACAAGTCGTCCCTTCGTCAATGGTAAATGGCCACCCTTCAGCAAAACATACTTGGGACCAAGCTGCTGGAGTTGCTTAGCGATAATAGAGATATCGTCAACATTCTCCGGATCCATGAATGAGATGCCCGCTGTCTTAAGAAGCAACTCCGCCTCGGGCAAGTTTGGAGTCAGTACGGTAGTAAGAGGTAGGAGCTGCTTGATGAGCGTGTCTACGGCTTCTCCAGGAAGCAGCTGTGAGCCACTAGTGGATACCATAACCTATATCGTTAGATCATCATAACTTTGAAGCTGTCGAGGTTGGCTGACTGGGTCCACCACAGAGGTTCTGATGCTATGCCTCCGAAATGCATCGGCGACGACACTGACAGCATCTGCAGACGCAAGCATGCCTACACAGCTATTAACATCAGATTCAAATCTGAAATCAACTCGTCAAATACCCGTTTTAACAACATCGACACCGATATCCTCAATACACGCATCAATCTGCTTTTGTAGGAAGGGTGGTGGCGTATGATGTATATCCGACACGCCCAGGGTGTTTTGTGCCGTCAATGCGGTCGTAGCTGTCATAGCATAGCAGCCATGGGCAGCAATGACCTTTTGATCCGCTTCGAGCCCGCTGCATTTGTCGGTTAGTATATAGTCACTAGAGTGAATTTAGGCCGCGTACGCTCCGCCCGAGCTGTCGGAGCCCGCGATGACGAGGATTCGCTTCACAGACATGCAGAGACGGAGATGTAGATGTAATTGTTATAGTCGAAGAGGTGTTAGTACTAAAAGGTTTCTCTCCTTGAACCCCACTAGCGGGGTACAGGCGAGACTAACGTCATCGTTTATTCCTCACATACGCCAAAGCTCAATGGGCTTCAAGGTAATTCAGAGCGAATAATTCCCGCCAAAACTTTTGCTGAAGAAATCTTCACACGAACTTCGCTCGTAACGATGATGAGTTTCCACCTAATCCGACTCGCCTTCAAATTCGGAGATGTTTGGATCTGTGCAAAGCCATTAGTCACTTATTAGGTACTTAAATACACAAAGATAAGCTTACCTCTCCAAGGCGTATATTCCAATGTTCCTCCTACCTTCTCAGCTAGGCTCTCTCTCACCAAAGCAACCTGATCGTCTGGCAACATGGTATCTGGATCTGCCATATCGATCATGACACGGATGTTCTCATTGCTTGGCCCAAGACGAGAAACAAACTCGAATAATCCATCTACGGTGAACTTTGAGATGCCCGCCAAGGTGACAACGCGCAAGTTGCCGAGGTTGCCAACGTACTCCAGCACGCGATCTGTGAGTTCTAGACCGCTCATATAGAGGTCTTCTAGCAGATTTAGACCGGAGATGATCTGAATAAAGTGTTCCTCATGGAAGATTTCGTGTAGGAGTAGCCTGAGCTCTTTCAGTTGTTTTAGCTCCTTCAAAGCGTCAACGATGATATCCACATCGTCGCGGAACATGCCATCTGTATCTCCGCTCAGCGATAGGAAAGTAAGTGAGTCCTTTTGGTGCACGAGAGCTTGGTGGAATTGTCGACTGTCTTTGAGGACGTATGAGTCAATCTCGAGCCAACGAAGCTTAATTTTATGCTCAAGAAGCACAGGGGTGACCAGTGATGCCGCCGACAAGAACTTCGTAAATCGCACTTCCGCGAGGCTCTCGCACTTCCGCAACCATTCGATTGTTTCGAGAAATACATCATGCTGGGTCTCTTCTAGAGCAATGGTGCCCTGTACGTCTTCGATCCGCAAAGCTTCCAGAGCAGTGCACCCAGCGAGCAGCGACAGATGAGGTATTGAGTCGTTGGATACACAAATTTGTAAGTTCTTGAGAGATGAGCCATGAGAGCTTAGGCCCAGGAATGATTCTGCCGCGGCGCCGGTGTCGCTGATGGTGTGTATCGCCTTAAGCGAGTTTGGCCTCAAGGAAGAAACAAACTGGTAAAACTTGTGATCTCGATCTAGGCCAAACCACGAGAAGATCATCAGGGAGTTGAAGTTCGGACAGTTCTGGTGAATACACTCAGGTATAAGGGCATCTTCAAGAGCACTGCCGTCCCACAGCTCTAGACCTTGAAGACGAGGAAGTCGAGGGGCCCAGCGGACCAGAGCAGGCGCGGTGAGTTGCCCACTGATCGTCTCAAGCGTAGGTGTATGCTGAGTGACAATTTCGCCAATAGACTCAAGGATAGCTTTAATGTTCATTCGTTCGTACTTCCTACCTTTCCTTGAGGTAATGGTAGAGGCTTGGTAGAACCGAGCCAGGGGCCCCGCAAAGAACTTCTTAGAGATCTTGGCCTTGAACTGATCATCCTCGAGCAGATTCTCCAGATCGCGGAAGTCGAGCACCTTGATGTATCGGCAATACGGGAAAAGTGTCGCGTCCAGACTGGAGGCAATAATCGACTTCCACAAGATCGACCATTTCTGCAGAAGCAGAAGCTTGACCGCAAGCGGAACGGTTTCGTCTTCACCAGCACCACGGACAGGTGCTTTGTGATGAGCTCTAGAAACGCGTCAGTCATCGGAGACTCTGAGAGAAGGTCTTCAACTTCGGAAAAAAGGCGGCAATACGCTTCGACGTGAAGCTCACTGTCAAACCTTTGCCCCGTTTGACGTAACATGTCCGCGCTTCCATGAGACCGGACTTCTCTACGACAACTCAATATATGCGAGACTTACCGATACAAGTTCGTCAACGCAGGAACAGCGAGAGCTCGACTTGAGCACGCGCAGTTGAACAGTGTGTCAAACTGCTCCTGCTCCGCCAGGTTCTCGCATAGCAGATGTAGGATATCGTCTGGAAGCGCTGGCGCCGCCATGTCGAGTATTGATATGATGTTGTTGCGGCCTGTTGTCGGTGAGCTTTTGAAAGGAGACGGACTCGTTGACGTAGGGCAGTCACGCTAACCATTTTTGGCGGACGCGCCTTCTGCGATCGCGGCACCCACACGCACACCTCGCATTCACGATGCAGCCCCAATCTTCATCGTAGGAGTGTCAATGCAGGATGACTGACAATGGTGGTCCTCAACTTCACCCTCACGCCTGAAGCGGCGTCAAAGGTCCACGATCTGCTCGTCTGCCTTGGGAAATTCAGCGACACAGTAGCGATAGAAGCGCGTCGCGACAGAGTAGGTCCTCGTCGTTCGTCTTAAACCAGTCTAGTCAGTTTCTCATCGTCTTTTCAGTTCACTTTCACCGCTCTCAACTCGTCCAAGTCGGCGTATGCTGCCTTGACATTGGACGCCAAACAGTTTTTCACGAGATATGAATGCGTTCCAAGTCATGGCGGATCAGACGGCCGCTTCACGTGTAGCATGTACACCAAGGCTCTGTTATCGGTATTCAAGAGTCGGCTGCATGATCCGTTAGGGAGGGATGGGGCAATCGACCGCTGCGAGGTCAGCGTTCAAGATCGAGCGGATGAGACACAATGTCGCTTCATCATCAAAATGGTTTGCAACCAAGGTGTCGTCAAAACCTACAAATTGACTTATGAAGCCGTTGATGTCATGCACGCACTTTTCGACCGCAACGTCGCGAAGAACAGGTGGAGCATGCAAGCCGGCGCCATGAAAGAATACATCGAGTACTTTGGCACTAAGACAGAAATGCTCGACATTTTCGCCGGAGAAGATGGCCGAGCAGTCTTTAAGAGTTACACCGAGAAGGTCTCGAACGGCAAAGAGGTCCTGAAACACCCACTCGTCACCGCAGTCGCTGTCAATACGTCGGACTTTGAAGAATTTGACGTTCAACCTGGTCTCCATATCATCATCAGCGTCAAGGACTTCAAAGCCATCGTTGTACACGCCGATACCATGAAAACGAGCATAAAAGCATACTACTCGCATCCAACGCGCCCTCTCCAGTTCAGCTACGGTTCCGGCGGCCTAGTCTGCGAGTTCACACTCATGACATCTGGCGACTACAACGCTACGGCCTTCGCACCAACACCCACTCCCCAAGTCACCGGCCGGTCAATGTCCCGCACCCATTCTTCCGCTACGAACGATCATCGTGGCATGCCTCCGCCCGTCGAACCTGCGTCTCGCCGTTCTTCGCGTCGTGAACTAGGGACCTCCAAGAAAGCGTCACCGCCGAAGCCGCAGCCGGATTCGGAGAGCTTGTTTGTGCCCGATGAGGAGTCGAGGTGGGAGCCGGCGAACTATGAGAATGAAGAGGAGATGCTGGGGTGGGATGCGTCTGCAGATAGGGATGCCGGAAATTTCCCGACCTTTAGGGATACGGGAAGTTTTTCGAGGGCAGACGATGGGAGTGCGAGTCAGGGGCAGAGTGAGAGTATGGAGGGAATAGCTGCTAGTCAACATGTGTCGCAGGTCCAAGGTCTGGGGTTGTGGTAGGGGAGGTCAATAACCGGCAATGTAGAAGGACGACAAATGATGGAGCACATAAATCAAAAGGCAATTGGTATTTAGTGCCTGACGCTGACAGCGGAAAAAAGAGTTTACTGTCACTAGTTTTGAAACAATTCATCTTCCATCCGCATCGACAAGCACAAAGCTCGTGCAGAAGCCCGCACCCACAGACTCTATCTTCCCCTCTACTCCAATCTCGTTCCAAAACCCATTCACCATGTCATTTTCCACCTTCTCTCCTAGCCCCCGCAAATCCCCACAATTCCCATGCTTACCCCATCCCCAGCTGATTAGCTTGCCTTCCCGCGTGACTGCCAAGACATGCTCACTGCCCACTGCGATACTGTCTATCAAGGGAAGCTCATCCGGCACTAATTTCCACATATCCTCCTTTCCCCAAGCAGCCAGCTTCCCGTCCTCGAAAAGCACGAAGATGGCATTCCATGACGCGCCAATTTGCTTCCAGCCCTTGATATGTGAAGGCATAGAAGTACGAAGGTTGTTTTTATCTCGGCCGAGAAGTCTGTGTTTGCCTTCTTGGGCGGAGGAGGCAATGTATGTGAAATCTTTGCCGCAGACTACCTTTACAGGGGTGAAGGGTATGTCTTCCTCAATCTTTGTCGGCACGGTGATCTTTTTCTGGTCAGAGAGTTTGGAACCAAGTTGTTCATGACGAGATTTGCCCCAGCCGTAGGTTTGTCCGTTGGAGAGGAGAGCGGTGTAGTGCCAGGTGCCGGCTGCAAAGTCGATGACTGCGGAGGGGAGAGATTGCCGGGATTCTCTGCTGTGGCCTAGAGTGGAAGATTCTTCAGACAATCCGAGTTCACCCCAATGGCTCGTTCCTTCTGTTATCAAGGCTGCTTCTTGGATTCCGCCATATCTGGTGGTGTTGGTGATGTAGGCTGATGACTCGCATGTTGCAGCGGCGAAGTGCATGCTTCCGTATAATTTCTCGATGCGCTCTATCCTCTTATCTTCAATTGTATGTCCAAGTTGTCCTTTCGTGTTGTCTCCAGCCGCAAGGACTTGGCCAGATGCAGTGAGGAAGAGTGTATGGTTGTCACCGCTACCGAGTGTAGAGATGGTTTCTTCCGAGGGCCAAGAAGAAGCTACGGTAGGTATGCTGATAATGTCCTGCGCCGGTATTCCGAGCTGTCCTTCACCATTGCTTCCGAAGACGTATAGCGTATAAGGCATGTTCAGTCTTAGCCAATGTAGTTTAAATAGTTGACGGTCCTGCTCTTGTATCGCTCTATCCGCATGCTTGACGGGTTGGGAAACAATTTAAAATTTGAAGTTCTTCTCATTCGAAGCTGTAAGTAAGATTCTGACTGGGATGATAAATGCTATTGATAAATCTTTATATGAGTGTTTTCATGCCTCCACCGCCTCTAGGCGAGGGCTGACATAATCTCGAGAGATGTAAAAAGCTCGGATCGCCGGCCAAGCCCGAAATGGACAAGCGTCTCGCCCGAAGCTGCCGCACACTCGAATTTCGATCTTGGAACCGCAACGCCAACATCTCGACGACAACGACGATACCGACCGACCACCCCCACCGCACGCAAACACCCACAGTCGCCCAACATGGCTACTCAGAGCGTGCAATGCTTCGGCAAGAAGAAGACCGCGACCGGTACGCGCCTCCCCACCTCTCCAACATCCCTCAATGAAGAGCATGACTGACGAATATACTAGCTGTCGCCCACTGCAAGGTATGCCCGCTGCAACAATACGAACGAACGAGCAAAGGAATAAAGGACTGATTCGGATGTTTATAGAGCGGTAAAGGCCTCGTCAAGGTCAACGGCAAGCCCCTCGGCCTTCTCCAGCCCGAGACGCTGCGATTCAAGGTTTACGAGCCCATCCTAATCCTTGGTGTTGACAAGTTCTGTACGCCTACTCCCTCCTTCTTTCCCCACAAATCCAGGTCTAATATAATATACTAGCCGACGTCGACATCCGCGTGCGCGTCTCCGGCGGTGGTCACACATCGCAGATCTACGCCATCCGTCAAGCCATTGCCAAATCCATCATCGCCTACTACCAAAAATACGTCGATGAGCACTCCAAGAACCAGCTCAAGCAAGCCCTCGTCCAGTACGACCGCACACTCCTCGTTGCCGACAACAGGCGGTGCGAGCCCAAGAAGTTCGGTGGTCCCGGTGCCCGCTCGAGGTACCAGAAATCGTACCGTTAAGCGGAGATACACTGGGGATGGATGTGCATGGTGGTGGATGTGGACATGGGAGGATAGGTGGATGGCATATGCCGGTGTTCAATCGTGGGGCCTCCTTTTTACTCAACTTTATGGTTCATGGGTCGATTGGTGCAGGGGAAGAGATTCTTTGACGGCGTGTAGGGCGGCCTGATGGGTCTCGGATCTTGTGACGATAAAATGAATGAATTAGTTGCAAGCACGGCATAGTACGCTTGTGACGAGATTAAAAGTAAAAGGCACGGCTGGGACCTATCTTTGGCATACTGTGACGCATGGGCTGAGTTGAAGCTAACATGAAATGTATCTCATGGAACTAGGCTGTTATGGTGGGGCATATGTCGATGGATCTTACACAACCTAGTGATTTACGGTCCGACGGTCAACTCTGGGGTTTAGGTTCTATGTTTGGCGAATGCATATTTAATCACCAGTCCTCGCATTCTGAGCACCATCTGTACGCCTTCATTACATGCACAGCTCTACAATATGCATAGTCCACAAAGCATATAAGCTACACTCTAATTAAACGGTGCTGGCACTGGTGCTGATATAATTTCGCCACATCTCATCACACGTCCACTGTCGTCCACCGTCGTCCACCCGAATCTTTTGGTTTTCAATCCTCCTGTCCTTTTCCCTCCCCGAGCACCCTCCTAAACGAATAACTATCAGATTAAGTAGTAAGCCTCCCATTCATATCCCACAGCAGCCTCCCCGCATGAAACCTAATCAGGTATGGCTTCTAACCATCACTACCGCTGCTCCTAAACGCGGCACACAGCGCAGCGTACTGGTGCGTGAGGTCGAGGACATGTTGCGGGAGGGAGGTGCCTTGGATGATGGAGCGGATTTTGACGGCGCCTTCTTCCTCGATGAGTTTGCGGATAGTAAAGAGGAGGGATGGCGAGAACTACGCATGTATGGGTCAGCCTTTGGGACAGGGAGTGTGGGAGAGGGCAATCGTATTCAGAAGACAACGGGACGGACAAGAAAAGAGACCTACCTCGGAATACCACCGATACTGCCATGTGACCAACCTAATGAGG
Organism: Massarina eburnea CBS 473.64; assembly: GCA_010093635.1. NCBI lineage: Eukaryota > Fungi > Ascomycota > Dothideomycetes > Pleosporales > Massarinaceae > Massarina > Massarina eburnea. The sequence goes on from MU006778.1 coordinate 1,201,869, forward strand.
GCCCCGCAAATATCCCTCACATTCGCCTTATCCCCCAGCTTCAATACTCCCCGCATCGCCTTCGGGCTAAACTTCATCTGGAGACAGTTCTCATACGCCTCGGCAGCCTCCTCTTGATGATGCAAGCGCTCTGCCAACTCGCCCAAGATTTCCCACTCCTCAGCGCTCTTCTTATATAGCAACTGCTGCTGCTTATACTGCGCCATTTCGGTACGCCAGATGGTGTACACGCGCAGATCTTCATACAGAACCATGAACAGATTGTCGAGCCAGCGTTCACACAGCCGTTTATTTTGGAAGTGCGTGTAGTTGGGTTGCGATGGGTCGTCTACGCTTGCGCTAGGGTCCTCAGAGCCTGCTTTTACGATTTCAGAGGCGACGGTATGGGGTGGCTTTTCGATAGCGTCTTGGGCGGCTTCGGCAGCTTCGGCAGCTTCTGCGGCTGATGATGAAGATTCGCCATTTGTAGGCTCTTCCTTTTCGGTGCTCTCCTCGACCTGGCCGTGGGCTTCGCCGTTGGCTTCACCTTTGTCTTCACCGTTGGCTTCGTCTTTGGCTTCGTCCTTGGCTTCGTCCTTGGCTTCTTCTTTGGCTTTACCTTTGGCTTCACCGTTGGTCTTGGGAGATGGGCTTGGGGAGCGGAGAGCGGTTGTGCTTGCATTCTGAGAGTGATGTTGCGTGATGTTCTGCTTTTCATGGCGGTACTCTTCCTCCATGACAAATACTTGGCTTCGTATCCGCAGGAGTTGGTCCCAGCCAATCTTCTTGGTGATTTCCGTGAGAAGCATGTAGGCTTTCAGAAAGGTGCCCTTGAAGCCCGCAGCGTGTAGTTTGCGAAGGGTCGGGTGTACCAGTTCGACATCGTCGACGCCGTTGTCCTCGATCTCGTCGCAGATGGCTTCCGGCATGATAGGCAGGAATACTCGTTGCGGTTCGGGCATTCGCGGGGCGTCTTTGTCCTGGTAGGTGAACATGGGGCACGAATTGAGCGTCAACAGAGCGAAATCCCACTGTTCTAGACTGACATAGACCTCGGCCAACCTTGCCCAGGTGCCAAACTCACTGGGCGCTGACACCACGCTCCTCCTCGCAATTTCGAGCGCAAGGTCGCTTCGACCCTTCTTGTTGCAGAAATCAGCCTGGCAGTCTAGTAATGAGTAGTCCATGGGCAGCTCTTGAATGGCTTCATGCAGCAGCTGCACAGCCTTGACCTCCTCGTCGCCTTCAATGTATACGCGGGCGAGTAATGACGAAATCTCTGGATCCCGTGTCCGTAGCTTCTCGAACAAGTTGATGCCCGAGGCGTACCTTCCTGTAGTCTGGATGTAGCTGAGCAAGCCGGTGGTGAGGTGGTTCGACACAAGGTTCGGTACTTGGATCTCCGGGTCGGATCCCAGTTGCCAGCCATTGAAGAAGAGACGCTCGGCGGCCTCCAGAAACTTGTGCTCACTCTCGGTGCTGGTGACGGGATTGAAGCGGCGCACGCCTACTATCTTCTTGATCGTGTCCCCCGAACCGTCGTCGGCGTACGAGTATGCGCGCAGCACGCTGCAGAGATACGTCTCCAGCCACAGGTCGTCGGTCGCAACCCGCTTGTCGCCACGCTCGTCGATGCAGTAGCTCTCTACGGTGCCGGGGATGTAGACCTGCACGCGCATGTCCAGCCGTGAGAAGGCATTGTAACAGCTGCCCTTCCGTCAGCCTCCCTATGCATATCGCTCGCACCAGTCAGAGCTCGTACCAGTAGAGGCCAGAGACCACCTTGTGCTGCTTGTCGTGCGCGGAATGGGTGAGGGTGTTGATGTAGGCCGCCAAGCTCGCCGAGGAGGATGCGTCTATGCCGGAAACATGGTGGTATACCCCGACCTAGGCCAAGTAAGCGTGTGTGCGACTGGAGGAGTGGGATGCGCACCTGCTTGGTGACCGACTTGATTGGCTGTTTTATGATGTGGACGAGGTCTGGGGGGCCGAGTTCGCGCAGCGACTGCAGCGACTCGGAGCGCGCCTCAATGGCAGAGTGCAGCTCCTCTTCGTAGATCCTGGGGCCTGGTTAACAGCGCTTTCTGTGCGTCCTCGGCTGTGCAGTGTGCTGGGGGAGCATACTCGGGAACAGCTGGGGCTGTCACCATGGCTCAGACAGCGCCGTGCGGCAGGGAAGGTGCGCGGTGGGGGATATCGGCATGCGATGATGCGTGGAGGGGCAGACGGCGGCGATGGTGGCCGGTTGGGATAGGTAGTCTGCTGCGGTGTTTCGGAAGTGGCAGTGCCAAGGGCGGCCCCAGCTCCATCTCTCTCCCACGACGCGACCTCATTTGGCCTCCCGCTGGTCCTCCAGCAGCACGCGTTGCGCCGGCCCATGGACAGACAGCGCGACGCCATGAACTCCTCCTAGACGAAGCCTCCCCCGCAATCCCCACACCCCACACCCAGCCCTACCGCTACCGCCAGTCCCCGCCATGTCGACCTGGCACGCGCTCAACGTCGAGTCCGACCACGAGGAGGAGGACGAGGTCGACGACACGAAGGAGATCCAGATTGAAGAGGCCCTGAAGCTCTACCAGACGGCGCTCAAGCTGCACTCGGAGGGGCCGCCCGCCTTTGAACGGGCCGCCGTCGCGTACAAGGAGCTCTTCGACTCGGAGATATTCAAATACGACGAATCGCTGTCGGAGTACAAGCGCCACGAGCTCTATGCCGACACGCTTGTCTTCGACTCCATCCTGCAAGATGACTACGAGACGGGCCCCGTGCAGTCCGTCGGCGGGAACGAAAGCGCGCCGAACACGCTGCCCCAGATCCTGCATCTCTCGTACAAGAACCATGGCCAGTTCTTGCTCGAGACCATGCAGCACTGGGTCCGGGAACATGGCCCTGTCGTGCAGCAGCTGGGCGCAAGCCAGACCGCCGGCGCCCTGGCTTACTTCGCGGAGGCATTGGACAAGGAAGACACAGACCTGGATCTGTGGCTGCGGACGGCCTCTGTAGCGGCCATGCTCGGCAGCCAGCGCATCACCAGGTTCTGTCTGGAAGCGGTGCTGGACGGCAACGACGAGCTATATGACAATCTGCTGCCCTTGCCTGGTCTTGAGGAGGGCTTTGCAGGCCAGCAATTGCGCGAGCTGGTTGCGAAGCTGGAAGATAGTCTGTCTCTCATGCAGTCGCCCCTGTCGACTATGAAGCGAAAGAAGCTCTCGGAAACTCTCAAGAAGCGCCTGAATCCGTACCCGTTCGCCCCTCTCCCTGCCGATATCACCGCACCTACGTCATTGCAGGCTCTCGTCAGACCTCCTGAGCGCGTCATCATCATCCCTACGAAATGGAACTGGGCCGGCGTCGGTGAATCCATCCTCCGCCATTATATGGCCGAGCAAAATGGTCTCACCGACAATGTCCCGTCCGGTTCGTGCCTCAACTTCAACACTCCCCCGTATGACCTTGACCAGTCGAATCGCGCCGTGAGCGAAGCTGTTGTAGAAGAGGTTGCTGCCGAGATTCCCCAAGAATCACCTCAGCCGGAGCCCGAAAAGCCAGTCGCCGCAACTCTAGATGGTGCCGCTCCTACCGCCAGGGATGGCGATGACACCGTAATGGAAGACCAGAACACTACCGCCGCCAAGCCCGACGAAGGTGGCTCGGCAATGCCAGCAGAAGCTATAGCTCTCTCCTCGCGTAAGCGGTCGACAGATTCGGCCGGCTTGCCAGAGACGGCCGAAGGCAGTCGTACGCGGAGCAAACGTCTCAAGGCTCGTGAGATTACCGAGACAACTGCTGGGGCAGATGCGGCAGGACATGACAGCAACAAGCAACAGGAAGATCGGCTATGGGCCGTGAACCACGCTGACCAGTGCCTGTGTGAGGTGATCAACGACATGTCTGTGCGATTGGGTGTTGACACCCTAGGTTCCCTACATAGTCTGCGCCGTCTCGTCACCGGCCCTACTTCGGAAGCTTCAGTTGGTGACAGCGTAGACAGAGCAGCCTGTGACATATATGCGGCACTGCGAAAATCTGGTTCGAGCATTGCCCCGGTCTTACTTAGCGCAGAGCCCGTTGATCTGGGCGGTGCTTCGCGAGAAGCCGGATTGAACGCATTCCTGGGACATTCCAAAGCTGGCAATGGACAGGCCTGCGTCAAGCCAACATTACAAAGTGAACAGCTCGCCACTTTTGTCCACGGAATCAATGATTCGTGGCTCTCGACGAAAGAGGTGGCCTTCGCATGGCTCGAGATGCTACTGTCGCCTAACTCTTTACTGGCATCAGAGAGCTCCGCAAACGGCAGCAAATCGAGCTATATTCAGTATAGATGGGCAGAGGACTTGAAGCGACACCTAGTCCAAATCATCGTCAATCTCGATGATTTCATCCACGAGGTTATGAGCGATCGCATCGAGAGGCTTAACACGAGGGTGTTGAAAGCCCGCCAAGAGTCCAGGGAATATCATTTTACGGAGTTCGACAAAGCACAGACCGAGATTCTAGAAACTCTTTTCGAACTACATCTCGATGTCTATTCTCTGATCAAGCATCCGAACAGCGGCGTAGATACTAGTAGAAAGACTCTCCAGAACGATAGCTTGGAACGTTGGGCTTCGTTGAGCCGAGAGGCGATGCAGTTACGATCCGACTGTGAATCCGATGTTAGTATGGATCAGCTAGCGTTGCGACATATCTGGGCTTCGGTCTTTCAGATGAGTGTCAACGATGATGTACATCCTGAACATGTCATCTACGCGATGGAAGAGCTCAAAGCCATATTCGATAACCTGGATGCAGAGACAATCCAAGTGCAAAACAACGCAGTCATGCCAGAACTATCTACTGCCGCGGTTGATCGAGAATTGGTCCGCATCAGCATGAAGGACTTCTTTTTGAAGGTTTTCGACACGGATGAGAAAGATCCCGTAGCTGTCATCGAAAGCCTGGAGCCCATTGTGGAAGCGACCCCTCGACTAGATCCTGCAGACGAGTCAGATTCCAATGGTAACGACGACGCTCACCCAGAATCACGCAGCCCTTCCACTGTCGGACACACCGATGCCGCCATGCAACAGGCTACACAACCTGCTCACGTGAAGGAGATGAAGAAGTTTCTAGATTCGGCTTCTGTCAACTTGCGTCTATCACTATGGCAACGTTTACGTGAAGCATACGAGGGCATTGAATATCCGCCCAGAGTCTTGTCCTGTTACCTGCGCAGTATCGAAACACTCACTGCGGAGTTCAGAACATCCACCTACCAAGAGTGCGCTCTCCCTGAGCGACATACCAAATTAATTAGCCGACTCCGCATTGTTGATGAGATTGTCGTCAAACTCCTCCAAATCATTAGAAGCGAAGCAGATGCTTTTGCATGCTTATCATATGAGCACATGCAAGCTTCAATGTCGGCCGTATTCCAATTGCTACGCATCTTGTCCGGGACAAACTTTCTCCAGGACCAGATACGCATTGGTCAATTCCCCCACCCAAGGATTGAAGGTCTCTCATCTGGCACGTTCGTGAACATGATAAACCGGCTTAACGACATGCAGATGCGTCTCTGGACCCTGCAATACTACCTGCTCAAAGAGGGCATGTCCCAGAATCCCAAGGACTTCCCCATCCCTTCGGACGAGGCTTTCGAATTCCTTCGACACGTTCATCATGCTACAGGCGTACGTTGTTTCTCTCATTCTGCAGGACGGCTATTCCTGAGACTGGCCAAAGATGAGCTCCTTCGTCTCAACAATGTCACAGAAGCTAGTAATCTCGACAATGAGCTTTCTCAAGTGTTGTATGACCTATACGGTCTCAAGACGTTTGTCGATCCGCTAGATGGCCAAGAATATGGGTCGGTTCCGGACATACTCGAAAGGAAGACTGCCACGTCGTTATTACCTTTCATTATGTCCCAGGCAGAAAAGGTCGGCATAAAGGATGTCTCAAAGCACGATATCAAAACCACTATAGAAAAGGTCCACGGCGCCCTTGGTCGACCAAAAGCAAACGAAGACATCTCTCTTAATAGGAAGATGATTACCACATACTTTAGGTCGCCAATCAATCCAGTCGACCTTTTCAGCTGTCTCAAGGGTGTTAGCCCACTGACCACGAAACACATTCCCACAGAAAACTCTGTGCCGGCATCATTAGGCTGGTTTTTTCTCATGGGCAATATTTCGCTCAACAAATTCCGGTCGCAAAAGCGACAGGCCCCAGGCTCGACCGAAGATCTCAACTTTGCCCAAGCGTTCTTCCTTCAGGACCTCGAATACTCGGCCGAACACTGGGAGTCCTGGTATCGTATTGCCCAAGCGAAGGACAGCGAACTCGAAGAGTCTGTACTGTGGAATACCGATAAGATGAACAACAACAGTGTGGACCTGGTCAATTACCAGCGAGCAGCAATTCACTGTTATACTATGGCAGTTGCTTGTGCTGTCCGCGATGCGGACCTTTCACCGCAAACACGAGCCAAAACTGCGCGGATGTACATGGAGTTTGGCAATCGTATCTATGCTTCAACTACAGAGCCCTTCAGCATGAACGCGTATGCCATCAAGGATACAGAGCATAAGTATTACAGTGGAAGTCTTACCCAAAATGTCTATCAAGATGTACCATTCCGGCCGCTGAGCACATATACCGCTTGGAAGATTGCCAGCGTCTTGTTCAAGCGGGCAAGTAGGGGTGACCCGAAAAGGTGGTGGAACTACTACATGCTTGGAAAGTGTCTATGGAAGATGTATTGCGCCAAAGCCGATGCTGTCTCTGCCAACCAAGGCGCCCCTCCACCTGTCAATGACGGTCCAACCTGGGAGGACGTCTGCGATGCCATCGCGAACGCTATTGAGACTTTACCGGAAAAGAAGGAACGTGGACGTGAGCCCGTACTGGAACCTCATTACAAGCTTGTTTCAATTACTCACAAGCTATTCCAACGCAAAGTAATCGATCACAAGAAGGGCGCCGAGATTCTACAAAAGACACCTTTCGCCAAGGATCTCAGCCCTGATGGAGCTGAGGATTGGGAGCGATATATGCTAGCTGTGCTCAAAGCACTGCGCGCTACAGATAAATCTAGCTGGCATCATCGTATCATAGCTCGTGCTGCACATGTCATATATGATGACAATCCGAACATGATTGTCGCAATTGCTGCCAAGCAAGAATTGTCACAGCAGATTTTTACGAAGACGATGTCTGTACAGGTTTGGAAGCCCGAGCATGAGCGCCCTGGCCGCCACTTTGTGTTCACCACTCGATACACCCGGTTTTTCATCCACCTACTAGATCAGACTAATGATAAAACCGGCATGGAGTTGTTGGCTAAACGTGTGCGAAAGAAACAGACCGACTTCTTCGAACACGGGAAGCTATGGCAAGAACTTTGCACGCGATATCTCAGACTCTTACGCCGTACTGGCCAGATACCCGATGGCCACGAGGACACTGTTTTCAGGGCGCTCACATACGATGAATACAACATCGTGGCTACGCGTTTAGAAACATGGGGCCAGAACCCCGCGACTCAGAACGGCACATTAGACATTCTCCGTGACGTTGTCGACCTCAAGCGTCTCAACAACGGGCTCATGAAACCTGTTCTCATTGACGACCTCCTCGGGGACACTTTCGCCTTGCTGTACGCTACCGTCGGTCCAACTCTACAACCCTTGCCATCGGAGCAACCCAAGATCCAAGCGGCCCCGAGTGGAAGCGCACAGCAGAGTAATGGAGCGCCCTATATGTCATCACTCATGCAAGTGCAGGTTGACGGGAATAGCGAGAGCTCGCCCTTCAATCTCTTCCATCCAAGCCAACTAAATCAGCCCCCTCTCCCACCGCAGCAAGCTGATACAGTTACAAAAAGTCGCCCTAAGCCCGTAGGTCGCCGAGAAATCCAACGTCGCGCCGAAACCTGTGCTCAGAAACCTGCTGGCGCCGTCGCGCCTGTCGCGATACCAATACGCTCCCCCCCGCCCTCGATGAGCGCAAAGCTCCCTCTCACGACCGACGTCACACGCCCATCACCCGAAAAGCAACCGTCTTTCGAACAGCCCTCCAGTACAGTCATGAACGAGCACCCCACGGCTGTCTCTAACAGTGGCACCGTCACCGCGGCCGCGAGCGTGACTAATGTGGATAGTGCGCCGGCTTCTGTTCATGACTCGGCGGACGATGAGAGCGAACTCAGTGAGTTGGATGAGAGCGAAGTGCAGGAGATTGGGCAAGAGGCTATGGTCGATCTAGAGAGGGAAAGGGAAAGGGGGAATTTGAGGAGTGCGAGTGTAACGTCGCGGCCCTCACTTTTTCCTGGTTTGTTGACTCATAAGAGAGATACAGGATCTGGAGCAGCAGGGGGGAAAGCGGAGGAGAAGCATGAGGCTGGGAGCGAGGATGAGCAGGAGGTAAAAGGAGAGGGGGATGACATGGATACGTCATAGTGCTGTGTGTATGAGAGGGTGTGCGTGCGTGACGGAGCAACTTGCATTCTCCTTGTAGGTTACTTATGAGATGGGGAGGGGTATTTTAATATTTTTCATACATTGCTTGGGGGGTGGCGTATTCTAGGATTAGTGTTCTGATCACGCTTTCGTGTTCATTGAGATGGCGTATTCAGCCTTGGTTGGCCCGAAGGTTGTTTGACTGGTCTACTGTCGTTCAATGGCATACAATATAGATAGATACCCTTTTTCCTGTGGGGATTGTATGAATACATACGACATGTGTGGTCGTCTCTTCACTCGCCTCTCACGTAATCTCGGGTACAAAGCGCATAAATGGTAGTCTAGAATGTCTATCTATAATGTACATGGTATATGATTAGACTGCCTTTTATACTTATGCTGTAACCCAAGATGTACCTTTTAGAGAGGTTAAGGAAGGTTTACCGTTTTTAGGAACTAGAAGAAAAAGAAATTCTTAAATATAATCAAATTAACTAAAATATAGCTAGACCCGATAGAATTTATACATAAAGGGTACTACCATACCAATCTAACCGTATAGTTCTATTAACCCTTGACACCGTCTAATTATCCCAAGTCTACTAGCGCTGGCTAACCATGCAAACGTATCATTTTAAATCTCGTATAGAACAAAGCCAAGAGGTTGATACTCCTCAAGCAGCAACACCGCCAGATGCACCACCGGACGAAGGCTCATTGTCATCTATAGTCATAGGCGTCAGTGAGGCAGTCTCGTAACGTAGCAGGAGTAATGACTTACCTCTCCTGTCCTTGTTTCCCTTACCAGATCGAGTCTCATCTATGGCCTTCTCAGCGGATCGGTCAGCCGCGTCTGCCTTGTCAACCTCCTCGATCTGGTCCTTGAAAGCATCGGAGGTACCAGGAGCAGTGGCAACGGCAGTCTATCACAGTTAGCAGCCATTTTGTAGAGACTCATATCAGAGTAACTATCTGTTACTTACAAAGTCGTCGCCTGTGATGCGGGTGAGGGTCAATGTGTTGAAGACCTCAATGCCCATCGAGTCGAGGTACCGTGCAGTGGCCAAGTTGACCTCCTGCCACTGCTGTGCCATAGTCTCGTAGGCGGTATAGGAAGGGTCGGACGGCGAATTGTGTTGTCCGGGCGAGAGCATCGGGGTCTCCATGGTGAGACCGTCCCGCCTACGGCCATCAGAGGTGGTTGTGAAGTTGGGTTTGTCGGATGAGGACATGCTAGAAGGTGTCAAGGGGTCTGTAGTAGATATAGGCGAGGTAATGGATGGATGACTTACGTTTGTAGTGTAGAGGATATAAAAGGTCGGTTTCTTTCTTTATATAGAAGTATTAGGTGATGGGATTGTCGTATACTTGTGTGGGGGAATAGAAGAGAGAGCGGAGAAGCATAGGAGAGGCCTATTATTTATGATAAGAGTGTTTTTTCACAGACCGATGAGCCATGGCCCGATGATATGGGTAAATTTGGCGTTTGAGCGTGGCGGAAAGACAGCTGACTCTTCTTTCATATCTTCTATCGAAAGTGACCTAGAGTCTGGTGGGCGACGGTTTGTGCAAACGAAGGGACCGACACGCTTTGCCGGATACTTCTGTGGTGAATGGGCGTTGTTAACCAAATGGTACTCCTTTCCTAATCCGGAGTTCAAGGTGAATGCACGTGATGTATGGAGCTTTTGGATTTCGACGGCCTTTTCGTGGTAGAGTGTTAGTATAACGAGACTCACGATGTACTTGATGATTGAAGTAGAGATATAGGCTTCTTTGATTGCTCTCTTTATCTATAAAAAACCCGGAAACAGGAGTGACCATTCTTTCTGCGGACTCTACACTCTAAGACACACATATTCAGCCTACACCTCAAATTTTGAAAGACTTCCTGGTCTGGCAAGGCCTGACACATGCGAGCAGACGGCAGGATTACCGGACGAACTTGGTGCAAGATGGTGGTTACAGTCGGAGGCGGAACAAGATGAGGCCGACGGCACGTGCCCCGGCGCCCAGAGAAAAGAAGAGAACAAGCATCGCGGCTATGCATACTCCTGCATCTTTCCCTGCCTTTGGTGGGCAGCTCCCGAGTGATGCACGTGGAACCCATCGCTGAGTTCACACCGCCGCTCCAGTCCGGGTGAGCCACGCTTATCATATCCTCCCACACACAAGCTACACCCTCGCACGGCCTGGGAAGCCAGGCGACAAATGACGTGCAAGCTTGAATCCACCGTGGTCGTCCAACCTTGCGGCATGGCCAGCACATCCCTAAACCCGCATCGCACTCCCTATGTTTCCATGAAGTTTCTGTGCTAGACTTGAGACCCGATGATGCATACCACCGCTAGCTCTCCGCTAAGGTAATGCTGCTCACACCGCGGACCTACAGACTGGCCCAAACACCCGACGCGGGCCATACAAAAGCGGTAACTCCCTATTTTCTGCTCACGCCCTCGCGCAAAGAGCTGCGCAACGAAGAGCTGCGCGCAAGGAGGATGTTGCTGCTCCACCAGACGGGAGCTGTCAAGGTGGGCGAGGTCGTGAGGTGAGTCGCCATGGTAGCCATGAAGCGCCGCCCGCCTGTAAGGCTGTAAATAGTGACGGGATGCAGATACACAGTCACATACACTCCCTCCGAAGACCGGATATTACCGAGTCCTGCCTTTCTCCATGTCCGAATCCGCAATACGTCGGCGATGCCCCTCCGCGCCGCATATCTCCACGGTCCCTATACGCTGCACGTCTCTTCATACCCGTCCACCTTCAACCCGAACAAGAAGGTCGAGTCGCCGAAAAAAGAGGGAGTGCCGGAGTTCGAGCCGAACCTCAAGGCGGGCGGCTCGTGGAGCGCGAGGCTGACGGTGCCGGAGCACATTCGCGAAAACGGCGGGAATAGAGAGCTCAACGACGACTCGCCGCGGAGTGCGACCTGGATAATCGAGATCGCGTCGCAGATCATATTCTCGCAGTCGGCGTCTGTGAACTACGAGCTCCTCGTTGCCAGGGACGAGCGTTCGCTGGACTTGGGCTTCACCGCCATCACCGGAAACTCCAATGGTGTGCCGGGTCAGGTTGAGGACCACCAGCAGGGCAAAACCAAGCATATCCGGAAGCACTCGGCGAACCCGAAAGGCGTGTACTCGAAGGCGATCAGACTGGTAGTGGACGACACTACGAGTTTGTGGAACAAGCCGGAGCTGCCCGAATGGAAGCCGGAGGAGGCAAAGACACCGTCGCGCCAGTCGGCGGACCTAAAGAGACGGCAGTCAGAAGACATTCCGAACCAGGCGCCGAAGAAGCAGAAGAAGATACATCTGGTGGTGCTCACTCATGGGCTGCATAGCAATCTGGGCGCCGATATGCTGTATTTGAAAGAGAGCATAGATGCGGCCGCGAAACAAGCCCGCGAGAGCCGAAGGCAACGCAGGGAGGAGGAGCGGCAGCAGAACTCTGGGCTCGAGCATCAGAACTCTAGAGATGCATCTACAGCTCCATTGTCAGGTGGCCAAGAGGACATAGCAGAGGACGACGACGATGAAGAGATTATCGTGCGTGGTTTTGACAAGAACGTCGTACGGACAGAACGCGGCATTCAGTATCTAGGAAAGAGGCTAGCGAAATACGTCCTAGAGATGACATATCCCGATCAACCGTATCTTCCGATTAAGAAATCGAAGTTTGCTCCCTTCACACCGACGAGAGACAAAACAGACCCAGGCGTACCGTCAAATTCGGGGAACGGTCTTCGTAAGGAAGACGTCCCACCCGAGGAAAACAGGGCATACAAGTTCACGAGTATCAGCTTCATCGGTCATTCGCTAGGTGGACTTGTACAGACCTATGCTGTCGCATATATCCACAAACACTCCCCGGATTTCTTCCAGAGAATCACACCTATCAATTTCATTGCCATGGCCTCCCCGTTTCTCGGTATGAGCAATGAGAACCCAATGTATGTCAAGTTCGCACTCGATTTTGGTTTGGTTGGAAGGACAGGGCAGGATCTGGGTTTGACGTGGCGAGCTCCTACACTTGCACGAAGCGGATGGACTGCGATGGTCAGCGGGCTTGGTGGGCAGTCACAGAGTCAACAGAAGGGTGAAGACCCAGGTGCCAAACCTCTTCTTCGCATCCTGCCTACCGGCCCAGCACATGTCGTGTTGCGCATGTTTCGAAATCGGACTGTGTATTCGAATGTTGTCAACGATGGAATTGTGCCTCTTCGCACAAGCTGCTTGTTGTTTCTCGATTGGAGAGGTTTGGACAGAGTCGAAAAAGCAAGAAGAGAGAATGGGCTCATTGGCACGGTTGCCAATTGGGGATTCAGTCAATTGACTGGTCAGAACACATCTCCAAATCCTTCTCGGATAGGCTTCCAAGAAGACGAGAACGACGGTGTACAGTCACAAACAGCTCATGGAGATGACACTACTGTTCCCCAACCAGGTGTTGATGTCACTAATCAAGATGATGAAGCTCAAGCTGTCGCAGAACCGAGTGCCACTCAATGGTTAGACGGCCAAAGACGCGATTCAGATGGCCAACCCGCATCGCCCTCGAACAACCAGTCAACTCTTCAAACACTTTGGGGATATATTCGCCCGTCTGGAAAACACACCGCGAAAGACAAGAAAATGTTCCAGCGAAGCCAAACAATTGGTGCCGAGAGCGTAGAGGCAGGCAATGTCGATGAAGCTTCTTCCTCCGACAACCCTGATCAGCCGAATAAGAGACCTCAAGCGACTCGCGGTGATTCATTAGCTAATGATCCGAGCAATCCATCGGCTCCGCCCAAGACAACAATCTTCGAGTCTGCTGGCGACCTGCTAAGCCCTCCCGTACCCCCAGCTTCGTGGGTTATCGATCCATCAACACGAGCTCGTACAATATTCCACGACCGTATCTATCACCCCGAAGACATTCCCCCGCCACCCACAAAGAAGAAGGTTGGCGCTCAATCTGTATCAGGCGACAGTACCAGCTCTCATAACTCTGCCGGTAGCAACGAAGAAGGTGGTATGCGTGTAGAGGAGAAGATAGCTCGAGCTTATCATCGAGATCTTTCATGGCGGAAGGTGCTAGTCCGGCTTGAACCAGATGCGCACAACAACATGGTAGTGCGGAGGATGTTCGCCAATGCTTACGGTTGGCCAGTGGTCAAACATCTGTGCGACACTCACTTCGCAGATACATTTGCTGCCGAAACCCGAGACGAAATGGAGCCTGCCATCGACCGAGCCAAGAATGTCGAGGCGCCTGTCAAAGAAGATGGGGAACACGTCAGAGGACAAGACGATATTCTTCCGCCCGTTGAGCGTACGGAGAGTGAGATGAGGGAAGTGGCTGATGAACTGAAGCCATTGAAGACACGCGATCTGCATCATCGCCGGTTACACACCGCAGAATCTGTACGAAGCAAGGACTCGGCTGTGTGGGACGACTTGTATTTCGAAGGCACATCTGACGAGGATGACGACGAACAAGATGAGCGCAACGCGATTCAAAGATTCCTCCAACTGCCCAAACTGAATTCGCCTACCTCCACCTCGCCCACATCTGTAAAGAGTCCCGGAACAAGTGAAGCCGATATTGACAGCTTCCTATCCTCACCCCAAACTGTGAACATGCATCGCGGTATCGGCGCATCGTCATCACGGGGCGTGTCGACGCATAAGCCTAACTCCTCTGAGTCAGTGTTGCTCTCAAGAAAAGGTAGGCAGGCAACAAGCCCGCCACACACACCGTCAACTACGAATATTAGCGGCGTGGGTTTGAGGTCTTCCTCAAGCGCTAAGAGTTCGGGGGAGCAGGGAGAGAGGACGAGGAGTGGGAGTGGCGGTGTATCGGAGCAGATTGCGCGGATGAGCAGTCACTCACAGGAACAAGGCTAAGAAAAGCCGATAGCAAAAAAAAAATCATCGTTGATGAATCGTATGGGTTGAAAAAGGTGGACAAGCATCGGATGGATTCGCTTGCTCGTGATTGTTCATGTGTTCGCGATTAAGCGGTATGGATAGACTGATCGGCCACTATTAGGTCCGACTTCGCTTTATACCCCAGAGAGCTATTCGATTCATAATATAGAGCCCTTCTAATATTTATCTTCCTCTACGTTTATCTTCTCTCCATCCGGACTGCGCCCATAAACAACCCTGCTCCCCCAAATCAATCTCCAAGCTCACACCTCTATTCCTGAAGATCTCGCCAGCAGCACTATGGCATGGTGGTGAATGGCTGAGTTACGTGACATAATGTATGAATCTGGCAACATGAAATAGAAGGGTACCAGATACGGCATTCACTGATAACAAAGTATTTTCGAGATGTCTAAAGCATACCTCGTACGATCATTTAACCGCCTGTTGAACATCCTCCTCGACATGCTCTCGCCTAATCCTACCACTGATAAGGTAGACAGCAGTGCGGACCTCAAACAGCGGGTCGTCACTAGCATCGATGCCATCAATATACCTCGGAACGGGATCGTAAATGATTCTCTTCTGCTCGTGTCCATGCTGAGCCCCCTCGTCCATTGCCCACAGTTTCTCAACAACGACCTCTCCCATCTCGACGATCTCATTGGTCTCGGGCCAAGTCTTAGTCGAATCGTTGATCTCGTCGCCCTCTTCAGCAAGCTGCGCGAGTAGTCTGTACTTGAAAGGCTTGTTGTTCTCGAGACGCCATGCCAAGTCTTCGAACTGGTAGTTCTTGCCTTGCTTCTTCGCGTCCTCTTTACTATACTTCATGACGCCCTGCCAGGGCACCAGTCTCCAGCGGAAAAAAGTCTCTTTGCCCTCGGCGTTGGTGAATTTGAAGGCGTGGGTGGCGTGCCACTGTTCCGTGGCGAAGGAATAGGCGTGTGCTGGGGCTTGGTTCGCCTGGAAGTATTTTGCGTGTGGGTTGTTCTCTACCCACTCTTCCATCTTTCCTGATTGCATGGCCTTGAACTGTTCGAGGAAGCCCTCTCCGGTGGATACAATGAAACCATAGCTAACCCTAATTAGATAAGGAGTAAAGTGAAAGAGAAATACTTACGCGTTATTGTAAATGACGTCGTAGTGCTTGTGTCCGTCGCCAGAGAGGATGAACCGCATGCCGAGGCCACGTGAGGCATTGTCACCGTTATCGGGAAGATCCTTTAATCCGGTGTCGGTACTGAAGCGCATGATCAAGGGAGTGGAAGGCTGGGAGAAGATCTGGGCTTTGGACAGCTTTGAGGCATCTTCATGGGGAGTGAAGGTGCCCTTGACAAGCTGGCCCTTTGCGTGGACTGGGAAGAAGGGGTTAGCGATGTGAAAAGGCTTGTTATGAGATCAAACCAACCTGGTCTATAGTTCTTGGGCGTGCCGAATGTGGCACGCATGGTCTCGACCAAGTCATCGGAGAGTTTGAGGACCTTGGGGTTTTCTGGGAGAGGCATGTCAGCGTGGTGTTGGTGGATAATTGGAGAAGCTGGTAGGTGTGTATTTCGTGTCAGATCTCTAACGGGGGCAAGAGATATATAACCTTCATTTAAGCAATTGCGATAAGCAAGCAATAGCTTGAATGCGGGTGCTAATGCCGTTATTAAATCCCAGAGAGATCCAGCTACATGATTGGGTAAGATGACTGTAATTTGTTGACAGGGCCAGAAATCAATGTTTGAATTCAAATCATGCTGACATTTAGATCAGTGCCCGGGCTACACTCCGACCGAATGTGAAGCGGAACGCGGACCGGGGAGAAAGAAGCCCCCACCAGAGCCATCACCGACAATGCTAACCATGACGACTTATAACCATCAGATGTATTGTCGAAACAGCGCAGGATGGCTCACATCGGCGCTTGCAGTTCCGCCCAATGTGCGCTACGGCGGTACTACGGTACATATAGTACATCATATATTGCCAGACTAGGCTCTCAAATGGAGTTCATGATATATGCCAGTAATTAGTTAACTTACAAAGTAGCTGTCAGATTACCAAATCAGACTAACACTTAGAGGTACTTCGCATCAAGGTATAACGATGAGAAAGGTACAAGCAATACCTTTATTCTTATTAGCTCATTGTCAGTTCTAGTGAATTCTAAATACTGGTAGAGAGACAATAAAGTCTACAACGTTCTCTAAAACAAGAGACAACTATATGTGCTTGAATCCGAGAACGTAGTCGCCTTGCGTGACCAATCGGCACGTGACTAACACCCAGCGGGCCGTTCACTGATGAGTATGTATCTTGTAGCACGCTATCCATAATTGTCTAGCCATAACTAAGGAGCGCAGTGTCAGCTACGAATAAGACCATTTATCATCCTTCAGGATATAATAGAGAGATCTACTCGATGCTTACAAGCCGGCTACGAATGTCTTTAAGTAGAACATACCCTATGGCGATGTCAACCCGGGTATATAGAGAATATAGAGAAGTTAATAGCAATGTGTCTTTTAGAAATTTATCGGTTTCAAGGGACTGCCTTCAAATTAGGCATTACTACCAGGTTGACCTTCCAGTACCCTGCATTCCATCTCGTCTCACCTCACCTAAACTCGCCACCATAATGCAGAAGTAAAATAATCAAGACAAATCCGAGGGTTCCAAACGGTAAAGAAGCCCCCGGAAAACCATGAATCATACCCTCTGCGCAAAGCCAGTAGACGATATAGTAATTACAAACCAGTGGCGACTATCTTTACCTGTACCAGCTCTCTAATACCAATTTCCCTACAACCCCCCATCTTTAGCGATGGGAGAAGTGAGATGAATCGAACTGTACAATATTAACAGGTATTAACTAATTTACTCCTTCACTACTACTACTACTACTACTACTATGTCCTACGCATACTATAAAGAATCCGCAGGTATTCACGGCAACTTCAGCTTCTTCCCTTCCCTTCTAGCGTGTCGTAGACGGGAGGGTAGCACCACACCGGTGCTGTGATTAAGAGATCTGTTCGATTCCATCGGCGGGAAATTCTCAAGCAAGCATATTTCCGTTTGATTTGCGCGATGCTAACCAGGTCTGGTTTCTATCTACGTTGGGTTCTAACGCGTGCAAGTTTACGCAGTGATTTAATAGGTTTCTACTAGTATCTAGCAGAAGATTCGCTCTCGTATTCATTCTGTCAAAATGTGTCCATTTCCCAGATCAAACCCTCACGTGCGTCTGGCCCACCCGACAATCACAAACGAAAGCGTAGCGCCCCAACATAACTATAAACAGGACCCTTATTCCAACAGCACACACTCAACAGATCCACCCTTCCCAGTCTTCTCAACCCACCTCAAATTCCAACTTCTGAACATGCAACGCGGAATTCCTCGACTACGCTGGTTCCAGAATGCCGTCACCGATCCGCAAGGCATATACACCGCACCCAAGCAGCCAAAATCGCGTCTCCTCTCCCCTCCTGCGCCAGATCCTACAATGCGGTAAGTCACCCACTCCCTCTTTCCCCCCTCCCCTATCTCCTATCCCACATGCCTCACAACTAACCACCTCCCTAGACCCACCATCGCCTTAATAGGCGGCACTTCGCCCCGAACGCAACGAACATGGCATCTCCCCCACGCCCTGCTCCAGTCACACATCACCGCCCCTCTCCCTCTAGACGCTACACTTACCCTCCCGCTCACACTCCCTACCTCCGCAATACAAAACTTCGTAGACTACATTTACAGTAGCATATACACCGTCAACAAATCCGCCCGAGACTATCACTCACTGCGCACACATATACGTGCCTGTAATGTCGGGACCCTGCTTGGCGCGACTGTGTATCACGATATTGCGCTGCGGATGGTATATACACAACTCACGCTCGAAACCAGCTTAGACGGAAGCGGGATAGGTCTCCCCAGCAACATCGGTGCCGAGGATATACGCATAATATGTTCCGAGACGTCCCCGGGCTCTGTGGTACGGATTATGATGTTCGATTCCGTAGCGGCGCAGTGTTCGCAGTACTGTGCGCTGAATTTCCGCGCGTACATACGAATGCAAGGGGAGAATGCGGATACGGTATGGACGGAACTCTACACCACGTACCCCGATTTCGCGGCGCGCATCAACAAGTCCGCAACGGTGGAGAATGGGATGCGGGAGAGGTTGTTGAGGGGGGTGGATGCGTATCTCCTCAAAACAAGCTTGGGAGAGGGGTTGGGGTATGTGGAGGATGAGCTGGATCTGAAAATGGAAGCAAAGAAATTACTAGGGAAGAAGCGACGGTTGAAATTGAAGAGACGGAGGGTGGAAAGGGGTATAGAGGGAGAAGACGCGTAGATGAAGGATATTGGGAGTAGTGCGAGGAGTAGGAGGAGTTTGGAAGATGGTGCAGAGGCGGATGATGAGGCATAGAAGATATGATTGGTTGCTGGGTAAGATTGAAGGATGGAATAGCAATGAGATGATATCTCCTGGGCTGGGCATGCGGTATCTTGAATTCTTGGTTTCGATGGCGTAGGTAGACTCAGCCACATGTTAAAGATTGGACCATAGTAAAGCTGCAGTGCTTCTAGATATCAACTATATATGAATCCCTGGTAGCATTGATAGGACGGGGCTGCTACTCACGGAATAAATTATCATGTCTGAAAACTAAGCGTATAAACACCGGATATCCTTCATTCAAACACCGTCAAATCTCATAAACTACCCAAACCTGCTACCAGCAACGCCAATCCAATCCAGCAATCATGTCTTCTTCGGCACCTTGGTAAAGAAAGAGCTCATCTTCTTCATCCCACTCGTATCCGCTTTCTTCAATTGCTTAATTCCCCTACTCTCGGTCTTCTTCTTCTTTTCCTCTTCTTCCTTCTTGCGCTTCTTTTCTTCCCGCTCGGCGATTTTCTCGTCGTCCTCTTCTAGGACGCGTTTTCGGCTAATGTTGTCGGATATCGAACGCAGGGCAGCAGCTTCGGAGCGTAATTTGACGATTGCGGCGAGGTGTGTGGTGAGGGGTGTGAAGTCGACTGGAGAGGAAGACTGTACTTGGGCTTGTATCGATACTCGAAGGGAAGGGGAGAGATAGGAGGATGTAAGGTATGTCAGTGCGGTGCGGATGCGTAGGAGGCGTGGTATTTCCGGGGGTGTGGCGAGTGCGGGTGCGGCGACTTCTTCCTCTTTGACAGTAGTTTCTTCGACTACGCTGGTAGCAGCGGTGCTCGTCTCTCGCTTGATGGTCATAATGGGTACTTCGAGTGCGTTTTTGACAAACTTCTCTTCCAAGGACGGTGGCAGTCCATTCTTGCATACCCTCTCCGCTCTCTTCAATAAGAAAACGAGTAGCTTCTCGTGTGAGACACGGTACATGGTCTCGCCTCCAGCTTCTACAGTGTCGCATATGAGAGTCATCTTCTTCTCAATCATGACCTTCAAGCTTGGGTACTGGGCGAGCAGAACCTTCCATTGCCGCGATGCTGATGCCAGATTCTGCAGATGATCGTACAGCTCGAGGAAGTGCGGCGTTGTCTCTTTGGTAGTCTTCGGCGCCAACACGGGTAGTATGAGGAATATCAGGTCGACAGGCGTAGCGATGAAGAGGTCGGCCGCCTTCGTCACGTATCCGGTGCCAAGCGTCACGCCTTCCTGCTCTGTGGTCGGCTCCTTCCCTTCGCTATCCAGGCTCTTCTCTGACGTCACCAGCCAGCTCCTGCAGTCCTTCTTCGGCGCCGCAATGCGTGTGAATTCGTAGAAACCCTTTTCGGGGCAGAAGTAATACCGTGACGGCGCACCATTGGCTGGGTTGTCCAATGTGACTATGCGCGAGTCTTTTGACGTGTCCTTGGGGAGGACGAACAGCTTCGGCGGGCTCGCATCGCTGGGAGGAAGCGGCTTCACGGTCGTAGTTGCCGGTTCGGGGGTGCTTTCTTTGGCTGCCTTTGCCGCCTTGGGGGCAGGTTTTGAGCGTGTGCGTGCCATTTCCAGGCGGATAGACTCAATTGATGCGACAAACAAGTGAATAGCCAGAAACGCGTAGTATACGCTTGCTAGCTATGTGGATATGCGACGAACGGGGGGGTCAAGTCGCGTCGGCGCGCCGGCTGGACTTACAAAGCGCGTCACCCTTGTCTAGTTTCAGACGGAGGTTAATTGCACCCCAGCCAGCCCAGCCAAAGACTGGGGTGTCAACACAAGCCACAAGCGGACAAACCCTTTCACCCCTTCGCTCTCCGCTTTCTCCGCTTTCTGTTTGTTCAAATATTTTCACCTGATCTCGGCGTTGCTATGGGCGCAGACCGGGCGGAGAAACGCACACTGCGCAGTACCAATAATAGTAACGATGATCGTGAGAGAAAGCCCTAAAAAGGGTAAGCATCAACATCATAGCGTCACCGGCGCACAAATTGACCGTCAACAGCAAAGAAACCCACACAGAACTGGCCACCGAAATCGCCGCACGAAGCCCTCCTAGCCTCTCCCTCCGGACGCCGCCGCTACGAACAGCGTCACGACCGTAAATCCGTATCTCCATCGCCGGCCAAGCGCCGTCCGATGGCGCTCTCGCTAGGACAGTCTGACCGGGGGAGTCATGGGGAGGATGAGGACGAGGATGAAGAGACGCTGCAACTGCAGCTGCAGGCGATCGAGGCACGGTTGAAGATTAAGAAACTGCAGAAGGCGCGCCAATTCGCAGACAGCAACAACGACAACAGCGCAATATCGTCACAGCCGAGCCTGACATCAAGCTTCCGAAAGCCCGATCTCCCGAGGTCACATTCGGAACGGTCACACTCCGAAAGGTCACAGTCAGAAATCCAAGTCCCCGTTTCGCCCATGAGGAATAGACGGGTGCAGGAAGAACAGAAGAGCCCGGCGAGGGTGATGATGGGTATCGACAAGGGCCTTCGCGCCCAAGATGTCAGTCTTAAGCGGCCGAGCAGCTTTTCCGCCAAGATGCAATCTGCAGGCATAACTGGAAGACTATCACAGTCCATTCCGACCCGCGATCCGGAAGCCCCGCGCCCCAAATCTTTCAGCGAGCGGATGACAGAGACCAGAGAGAAGGAGAAGGAACGGAACGAGAAGCAGGCCAGGATAGACCAAAGCAGAAGTCGTGGGTTCGGACTGCAAAATATCGAAGGCTTAAAGGACAAACCCACACCTCGGGCAGGCTCTGCACTCAGCACGGGAACGGGGAGCTTTCACGGCGCAGGTTCGGGCAGCTTCGAAGGCACTGGAATGAGAAGCTTTCAAGGCACGGGATCGGGGAGTTTCCAGGGTGCGGGAACAAGGAGCTTTCAAGGCGTGGGAGCAAGGAGCTTCCAAGGCACGGGAACAGGGAGCTTCCAAGGCACGGAATTCAAGAGCTTTCCAGTCCCGGAATCGAGGAGCTTTCTAGGCCCGGAATCAAACTTGAAGAAGTTCGATCTTCCTGGTCGTACTCGCTCAAATAGCGACACGGCAAGTCTTGGATCACCACGGCCCGGGTCCAACCAATCACAGTATTCCCGCTCTACTGCTGCCGCTACAAGACCTACTTCGGCATTCGGCACCAGCAATACCGCATCGAGATATGCAGAGATCGCAAGTCGTGACGAGAGTACCGACGCACCAAGCTTTGATTCCTTCTCTGGCCTACATCTGAAGTCGCGAGAGATGCAACATAACGCGATAGTGCGAACGCTAGAAGGCAAGACTGTTGTGACGATACCAAAACTTCTAAAGACGGTCAAAGCGCCCGACTACGACCCGCCGGATATGGAAAACGACTACGTAGTTCTTGGAGTCATTGCTTCCAAGTCCTCACCCATGACACCAAAGAACTCCATTCGAGATCGTTCTACAAGCAACCAAGAGGCGGACGCTCACCAGTCCAACAAGTTCATGGTCATCAAACTTGTAGATCTTAAATGGGAGTTGGACCTCTTTTTGTTCGATACCGGATTCTCGCAGTTCTGGAAGCTTTCGGTGGGCACACTCATCGCCGTTCTCAACCCCGAAATCATGCCGCCTCGAAACCGCGATGGCGGCAAGTTCTCACTCAAGCTCACGAGCTCCGACGACACAGTACTGGAGATCGGCACAGCACGAGATTTGGATTTCTGCCACGCCATGCGGAAAGATGGAAAAGAATGCGGAACATGGATCGACGGACGTAAGACCGAGTTCTGCGACTTCCACATCGAATTGCAGGTTGAGAAAAACAAACGCGGACGCATGGAAGTCAATACAATGACTGGCTTTGGGAAAGGGCCCAGCGGCACTGGAAAAGGCGGCATGTTCGGTGGTATGTTCGGTGGTAAAGGTGGGCCGAAGGGCGATGAACTGCGGAGAGAAGGCAAATACCATGACCGGACGCTCCACGAAACAATGTTCATCGCCCCTGGGGCCGGTGGGGCCGCCAGATTGCTAGACCAGGATACGCAGCCATGGGACCGAACGGCTCGAGCGGAGCGGCATCGCAAGCAGCTGGCAGACAAGGAGAAAGAGCGGGATCTGGCGAGGAGACTGGGTGAGCTTGGCACCGGTGCTGGAGGGGAGTACATGAAGCACAAAGGTGCCGGTCTCGAAAAGCCCGTTAAAAGTCAACCACCAGTACAAGGACCTTCGAGCGAGACGTCATCCACCACCGACTTCCTTGAACTATTGAACAGGAAAGCACAGAACGTCTCCCTGGGCCCGACGAAACGTAAACGTATAAACTCGCACAAGTCAGCAGCGCCCACCGAGCCCCTCGGTTGGGGCGGCGCCTTCCGACGCGGTCTTCCCTTCTCGCCTGCGAGGAAAGATAACAATATATCGTTACAGGGCACGCGCGAGCCGAGTCCCGTGAAGAAGAAGGCGCGGTTGCTACTCCCTGAGAAGGGGATTCGGGAGCCTGGACGTGACAGCGTGGGGGCGATGGACATTGGGCTCATTGCGGCCATGGATGAGGACGATGATGACTTGGAGGTTGTTTGATTGACTACATGATATCCACTATTCACTTCTCTTTTGTATCGACTTTTCTTTTGTATAGGGTGGGAACGAGGGATGAGACGGGATGCGATGCCGATGGGCGTTGGACGGGTTGGAGGTGCCCTGCGATTCGATTGGCTCGTTAAGCGAGCTGATATCTTCCATCTTTTCTGGGGTTGGGCACCCTTTTCACGAACGACCTTCATGTTTCCTTGTGTATGAATCATATTATTGGTATGGACCGTAGTCGGCCGTCTTTCCTGAACCATCACATCTCTCTTCACACAATGCCACTTCTTTTCTTACGCTGAAGTTCTTCACGAATCATCGTGCGTTCCTAACCGCGCAGCCAGTCACGACAATTAGCAAAAGAAGACCTCGAAAGTATACATCGGTGCAAGAGCTCGAAAAAATATAGACGTTAGACCGAAACTCGTACTACGGAAACCTTACCTACATCACCATCTCCAAATAAAAACCATGGCAACCCCCACCCCACCACCCCCTCAACCCCTCCACGCCCTAATAGCCTACGGCGACACCTACGTCCAACCCCTCCTCTTAACCGCCCTCGCCAAAACGCTCCCGCCCCAATCCTACACCCTCATCTCCACCCCCTCAGATCTGCCCTCCCCAACAACCCCCTTCCTCCAAATCCTCCAATATGAATCCATCGATTTCGACCACCTGCTACAACACCCAAGGACCTCCCTCACCAACGCCTACGTAATCCGCAAAGCGCTAATTCGGAAACACTACCTCAGCACCACGGTGGCCAATTGGATCGTCAAGTACCCGGAAAGCGTGTTGAAGAGGCATGTTGTGCCGAGTGTAGGGTTTGAAGTGGATTATGCGGAGTTTCTTGATGATTCGCTTCTTGAGGCGGATGCAGGGGATTTGTGGGCGAGTTGGGAGAGGGGAAGAGAAGGAAAGAAGGAGTGGTGGATTTTGAAACCGGGAATGAGCGAGAGGGGCCAGGGGATTAGGCTATTTTCGAGTGAGGAAGAGTTGGTGAGCATTTTTGAGGAGTGGGACCCTGATAGTGATGACGAGGAGGAAGACGAAGATGAAGAGGAGAATGGGGAGGCGGATGCGGACGCGAGAAGTGATGCAGGAGAAGGCACAGACACCCTCCCAACCAACACCACACAGATCAAAGCCAACGACTCAGGGAAAGGCATCATAACATCACAACTCCGACACTTCATAGCGCAGCCCTACATCTCGACGCCGTTACTCCTCTCTCCCCCCTCTCCCTCATCCTCCAACCCAACCCCCTCTCTCCGCAAATTCCACATCCGAACCTACGTCCTCGCCGTCGGTGCCCTAAAAATCTACGTCTACAAACCCATGCTCGCACTCTTCGCCGCTTCGGAATACACACCACCGAGTTCCGAGACGCTCTTCCCCTCCACTTCCTCTTCCGCCCCAGTCTCGGACACGCTAAAAGCACATCTAACAAACACCTGTCTCCAAGACACAGGGGAGCGCGAAGGATCGGTGGGGTTATTCTGGTCATTACCAGATACCCTCCCCCCTTCCTCCATTCCTCCTTATACCCCCTCGGACTCTACCACCACCACCACCACCACAGGGTTAGATGAAGGTTGGAAATCCACCATATTCACCCAAATCCAGCGCATAACCGGCGAAGTTTTCGAGGCCGCCGCTAGGGGCATGAGCATACATTTCCAGGCACTGCCGAATAGTTTCGAGGTTTTCGGTTTGGATTTTATGGTTTCGGTCGAAGACCGAGACGGAGGGGGAAATGAGTTGCGCACATGGTTGTTAGAAGTCAATGCCTTCCCCGATTTCCAACAAACAGGCTCGGAGTTAAAGAGCGTGGTGGAGGGGTTGTTCGAAGGTGTGGTAGAGAAGGGAGTGAAGCCATTTTTCTTCCCCTCTGAGACCGAAGGGACCGGTGCCGAGGACGACAGGGATACGATGGTCAAAGTTCTAGATATCGATTTAGGACGACGGTGAACAAAACGAGGGAGAGAACACTTATTGAAAGGATGTAAAGGAAAATATCACGGATGATGCCATCAAACTCCTGTTTTGCAACTTTTTGTTTATTTTTTTACTTACTCTTATTATTTAAGCTGAGTGAGGGCATAGACGCAAGTCCTGCCACTATGACCAGCTCCCCCAAAAAAAAAGCCCCTGAAACCATGTGCTAGCCGACCACAGGAGCCCCTCGAGTGAAAATCAAGGGGACAGGCAACCCCGTGTCAAAGCTCATATCCGTACAGCGCACATCCGGCTTTCCTATCCCATCCCAATCCATGCACGATAGTGCTCGCCAAAAAAAAACCCACAAACCGAGTTGAGGTCGAAAAAAAAGTCCCGGTCAGATATCCATGGATAATATTTCCAGAAAGGTCGCCAAGCCGAACCAAGGTGAAAAGCAACCTGAAAAATTACAGGTTATGTAGAAAGCAAGCAGACAGACAAACCGCTATGATAATGGCGCCATGGACGAAAAATGAAGGGTATCCCGCAAGCATTGATGGGTATGCAGACGTACGCAGCAACCCAAACGCCGGCTTCGCCCTCCTCGTATTACAATGCAGTAAAATAAGTACCATCCGTATTTATCTTTCATGCAATCGTAATCGTTGAAGCCAGAAAACGCCGAGACAATCGAACCGCGCACATGGCATGCAAAATGGGCGCGTCGAGAAGTGAACCTCCTCAGTTCGTCCGGAGCGATGCAAGGTGTGCACTAGCGGGCTGTTGCCTCATTAGAAGCGGTCAATAGACATGCTTGAGGTTGAGTGCTCACTACTTCGAGCACGTTTGTCGGCGCCTCTCTCGAGAGGCGGACCACTGCGCTTCCGGCTCTCGCGGCTAGCGCTGTCTGAGCGAGAAGACGATTTGACGCGGCTCCAAGAGTCGAACGACATTTCTAAAGAATGTTAGTAAAGCGCACTAAAGTCATAGGGCAAATAAACTTACGGGTCTTCTTGACTCGCTTGGTCGGCGGCGGCGTGGCCTCTTGCGAGGTAGATGCGGAAGCCTTGGCGGACTTGCGGCTAGGAGTTGCGACAGGCTGATCGATGTCGGTCACGGCTTCTTCCTCGTCCTCTTCACCATTCTCTTTCTTAATACGCGCGATCTCCTCCTTGAACAAGAGGCGAGGCTTGATAGAAGAGCGCGTGATGCGACCATAGGTGGTGGAGCTAGATTCGCGAAGCAACCCTTCCTCATACGCCTGCTTCTCTCCATCCGAGGCATCAGATGGTGGACCATCATGGAACTTGCGGAAGATCTTCTTTCCTTTGCTGCGTCGGGTTAGACTGATCGCGTACGTTAGTGAGGGAGATACTTACATGGAGAACACCATGCCTTCACCGCGAGCAGCGGCATCGAACAGCTCCTTGGTGTGAGCGTCCATTGGGCGCGGCTTCGGCGGGGCTGCCTTGGCTTTTCCTTTGCCTTTCTTGATCACGAACGGGTTGTCCTCCTCATCGTCGCGGGTAGGGACGCGTTCCTTGGAGTCGGTGTAGATTTCAATCTTCTCGTTACCGTCTTCCATTTGCTGGGCAAAGCTCTCAAGGGTGATGGCGTCCACGGTCTTGCGGCCTTTGCGCGGCGCCGGCATGGCTTCGTCGATAGTTGCTGGGCGGTTGGCGGCGAAGAGCACACGCGCAGTGGGTCGAAGCGATTCCTGGGTCTTGAGCGCGCGCTTTCGCGGCGTCTTGGCCGGGGTGAGGAGTGACTCTTGCGCGGCCATGGAGTTTAGGAAGCGGCGAGTTGCTGGAGTAGGAGCAGCGTGGTCGGAGTCGGACTCGAGCGCGTTCGACGATGGTGGTTGTTGCGCGCGACGCGTCGAGCGAGGCGACCGGAACTTTGGCGGAGAGATGGGTGAGGCGGGTGGAGAGAGAGTGTGAGTGGAAGCGGGCGGGGCAGGCTTCCTCCTAGGGCCGGAGCTGGTGGGCGTGACGTCGCGAGCCCTGCGCAAACGCGTCGGTGAAGTTTGCTCGAGGTGAAGGTGAGACTGCGCGGCGACTCTGCTGGAACGGCGAGGTGAATACGGCTCGTAGCTGTCGTACTTGGGGCCCAGCAGCGGGGCAGGCGGCGTGCGCGCACGCACCCGTCGCGGAGGGGAAGGCGTCCTCTCCATGGTGAAGTCGGGCGTAGAGTAGTATCGCGGGTGGTGAGGTGAGGGTGAGGAGGTTAGGGTGTATTGGTAAATATCAATATCAAAACAATCGAAACTGACGGCGCTACCGGCAATAGGCGCGTGAAGGTTAATTGAGGCAGCAATATGGGGCCAGAACAATATTTGGTGGTGTTTGTGATGGAGATGTGAACGGTAGCGGCGACGGGGAAGTGGGCTCGTCTGTGTGATCGGTCGTTGTGAAGAAGGAAGGAGGCTGGGATCCCAGCCATCGCCAACTTGGCAGGCGCGACGCCCGGACCACAACAAAACGTTCCGACGCACAGCACACACCGCTCACCCGCCCCCCCCCCCCCCCCCCCCCCCCCCCCCCCCCCCCCCCCCCCCCCCCCCCCTCTCAAACAAACACGCCAAACACGTCACCCACGTCACCCACCGTGTCACCCATGTTCACACGCCACGACTGATCCCAATTCCGTTCCGGCTGATTCCGACAGCATCACTGCTGGATGCTCAATATGGACAACGACAACATCGACTTCTCCGACTCGGACTCGAACGCGGACGCGCTGTTCGACACCCCTGCCGCGCGCAAGACGAAGCAGAAGGTTGAGGAGGCGCGCCCGAAGGAGTCGCATTACACGACCGAGGAGTCGCGCGAGGCAGCATTGCGCAGGGAGCTGGAGAGCGTGCGCAATGTGAACAAAGTCATCGAGGGCGTGGTGGAGAGTCTGGAGAAGGCGAAGAACAACATGGATGTACGCATGAGACGACCAATTTGCACATGCTGGTACTGATCAAGTGCAGACCGTATCTCGCACCGTCTACAATGCCACGACTCTCCTGCAAACATGGTCGCGCATCCTCTCGCAGACCGAGCACAACCAACGTCTGATACTGAACCCGCAATGGCAGGGCGCGACACAGGATATAGCCGATATCCAGGACGAGGAAGTCCAGCGACAGCAAGCGGCGGAGCGGCGGGTAGTCGAAGATCAGGCGCGGAGAGAGGCAGCTGCGAGGAGGGCGGAGGAGGACCGGAGGAAGGCGGAAGCACCCTCCAAGGCCAGCACAAGAGGGAGAGGGAGAGGGACGAGACCAAGGGGCACGTCCGCGTCAGGTTCTAGCTACACGAGTGTTGGAGGACAGGGCGGGCGAGGGCTCAATCGCAGCAGTTCAACCAGCGGACGCGGGGGCAGTGGCATTGGACGGGGTCCACGTGGGCGCGGGAGGGGACTTGGTTAACAGTGCGTTGTCCACCAATTGTCTACGAGAGGGACAGGATAGCAAGTAAACGAGAACAAGCAAATATATTCCAACATATCGGGTCAGATGCGGAGAACTGAGCCTCAATGGCCCTGCGTCGGCTCAGCAGCGGAAAGGCTACCGAACTAGGAAAGCTTCACTGCCCCGCTAGCCCCGCCATTACGCACCAAGCTCACCATATACCTATCACCCTATGTTATAGATATCACCTGTTCTTTTCTTATTTCCATATCCAAACCTGCTCCCCTCCATATGCTTGAGCTCTAGATTCAATTGCACAATCTTGCAGCTATCGACATCATGGACGTCCCAACTGCAACTTCTCTACGCGACATCTACCCCGAAGATGCAGTTCCCATCCAAGCCAAGCGATGGGAGAAGCTGCTGTCGCAGTTCAAGGACATGTATGGCAAGCAGGCAGAATTCGTGGCGCGTAGTCCAGGTCGCGTCAACATCATTGGCGAGGTAAGGTCGCATTACGGGCCTGAACTCCAGCAGCTAACACTTGGTAGCATATAGACTATTCCCTCTACGAGGTGCTCCCCATGGCTATAACCGCCGACTTCATCATGGCCGTGGCTGTGCGACCAGCTGATGAGAAACCACGGATACGCATTGCCAGCACACAATCGCACAAGTTCCCCTCGCGGGAGTTCGAGATACCGGCCGAGGGAGATCTACCCATTGATGCTACAGAACATGAGTGGACGAACTACTTCAGGTCTGGACTGCTCGGCGTGTCTAAATTACTTTCGAAGAAGCAGGCCAAGCACTTCGTCTCGCGCGGCATGGACATCCTGTGCGAAGGCACTGTTCCCAGTGGAGGAGGATTGTCAAGTTCGGCGTCTTTCGTGTGCACAAGCGCACTAGCATCTCTGATTGCCAATGGAGAGACCAAGGTCAACAAGAAGGAATTGTGTGAGCTTGCCATTGTCTCGGAGCGTGCCGTGGGCGTGAACTCAGGAGGGTGAGTGGCCTTTGACTGACCCTTGACATTGGACTAACGCGTGCCATAGCATGGACCAAGCTGCTTCTGTCTTCTCTCTCCGCGGCTCTGCTCTATACGTAACCTTCAAGCCATCACTCGGCTATACGACGCTAGAGATCCCCCAGACAGACCCCGAGCTTACCTTCGTCACGGCCCAGAGCTTCGTCGCTGCCGACAAACACGTCACTGCCCCCGTATGCTATAACCTCCGTGTAGTCGAATGCACACTAGCGGCAGCCTTCCTTGCCAAGGCATTCTCATTGAAGAAGGAACTTCCACAGGACTCTTCGCCTCTGGGTGTTAGTCTCCGCGGTTTCCATGACACCTACTTTGAAGAGAAGGGCGGCATCGCAGACAACACCAAGACATCAGTGGCCGATTTCGAGGAACAGCTAACCGAGCTCATCAAGCTAACGGGAGACTATCTTCACAATGAAGATGGATACTCAAGGTCTGACATCTGTGCCCTCCTCGGCACAACAGAGGACGAACTTAATGCGCGATACATGTCCAAGTTCCCCGTGCGCGCCGAGAAATTCCTGCTCCGACAGCGCGCCCTGCATGTCTTCACCGAAGCGCTCCGCGTCCTAAAGTTCCGTCAACTGCTCTCCTCGCCCCCGGCAGACGGAAAGGAGCTCCTCAAATCCCTCGGCGATCTCATGAACGAGACGCAGGACTCGTGTCGCGATATCTACGACTGCAGCTGTCCCGAGCTTGACGAGCTGTGCGATCTCGCCCGTGCCGCTGGCGCGTGTGGAAGCAGGCTCACTGGTGCCGGGTGGGGAGGTTGCAGTGTGCACCTTGTGCCTAAGGATAAGGTCGATGCAGTTAAGAAGGCTTGGGAGGATAAATACTATAGGAAGAAGTTCCCGGATATTACGGCCGAGAAGCTGGAAGATGCTGTGGTGGTCAGTAAGCCTGGTAGTGGCAGTATGGTGTTCAGGGTCGTTGGGGATGGTGTGTTATAAATCTGGGTAAGTTTGGGTTTGGGTGTGCGTGTGCGTGATTGGTGGTCTGGAACCCGGATGGGTTGGACCTGGCTGTATATGATACCATTAGGTCGTCCACAAGAGGAGATTTGGATAGTAGGAAAGGGGCTGTCATTTTGGGTATCTAGATACACTGAATAAAAGATTCCTTAGTTTGTTAGCGGGATTCCTTCCTTTACTAAGTAAGAGGTCTGTTTGCTTTTACATTGCGGCATTGCTGGTGGGAGAGGAAAATTAGCTCAGGAATTCACCACTTCATACAGTACTTCAATAGTCAACCATGTCTTACTTCAATTGGGGATGAAATCCTAATACGAACTCGCCAGCTTGCCTACACAGCATCCAGTCTAGACATTCATTATATTCCACTCCCATCACTTCACTAAGAAAGAATTTTAGTCACTTAGACAAGCTTCACTTCCATCACAGAAAGGCTACCGTTTATTATACGCCATAAAAGTCACTCATTCACAATCACGACCCGCGCGTACACACAGCCATCAAACCCATGGATCCAATTCACAAAAACATCGTTCTATTACATTTCAATCCATTCACCTCCCACCCCTACCTACTTACGAAAGAAAAAAGTTCATCAACGATCATGCCCCCCACTCTCGAATACCAAAGCCTCACGACTCAGTCCCCACATCAGCTAGTCACCTTTTCATAAGAAAGATGACAAAAGAACTCAAATTAGCAACACGATACGGAACAAAACCTCTAAACGGCATACAAGCGAAAAACATCTTCCCCCCGCCCAACGCTCCATGTTCTCCATACCGCTACTCCAGACCTAGTACACCATACCCGCATCTGCAAAAGCAGCATCCGCACTATCCACACAACATCTCAGTCACAAGCCACAAACCCTCCACCTTCAGCGAAGATAGCATCGCGAGACAATTAGTAAGATGCCTTCACCTTCACCTTCAGCCCTATACTCTGCATACAGTCATATATTAGCCTCGATATCAATCACGTTGATCGCATTAATTGCTGAATTAACTGACGGTTGATATTATACAGTCCTACTCCTTCAACACCGCACAACGTCCGCTGCGCTCCCCACTCCATGGTGGGACTACGCATTGGGTGTCTTCGACTGCATATCCAATCCCGCTACTATCACCACTGCCACTAGTACCGGCATCTACGCGCCTTCTCGACTTGGCTCCGAGAGGTTCTTGGGCGGCGAGTTATTATGATGCGTGTCTGGGATATGGTTGTGGATGTGGAGATGGAGATTGGTGTGGTGGGGAGGTGGAAAGTGAGGTTACTGATGGTAGTGTTGGAGACGGGATCGAGATCGAGATAAGGTGTCTTGGAAGGGATGATTGGGCTTGTGATTTCTGTGGGATGGAGTGCTTTTGTTTGCACCTTGGGGAGTAGGATTGAGTGGTGTGGGGGGATTCCAAACTATCAATAGATAGCTTGCTACTATTGGATATGTACTATAGATGGAGTCATCTATCTCAAAAATATGTACACCTAATTATCCAACCCACCCCCTCTCAACCATCACATCAAACAAACTGCTCCGCCATCTCCTTCACCGACTTCTCCAAGCTATCCCACCCCTCACCCCCCTCCTTAACCCACTTAAGAACCTCCTCAGCGCGCTCCCTCGGCGGCTTAGTACCATCAGTAACAAGCCCCGGCACATCGTCAGGGAAAGTGCGCGTCGGATACTCTTTACGGTATACAGCGAGGAGCTGGTTGAAGTCCCATGGCGCAGCGAAGCCGAAGACGCGTTCGGGACCGACTTCGGCGTAGATGAGGGCGGAGATGTGGAGGAGGGCGCAGTCTTCTGTCGAGATGAAGTATTCTTTATATAGAGAAAGATTAATGGAAATGAGTTGAGGAGGGGAGGGATGGTGACTTACGGGGTTGGAGCATGTGGCTTATTTGCTGGAACCTTTCACCGCCCTCGAAGGCAAGCTTACCCCAGGCGATGGTTGAAGGCGTTCCCTGTTCCTCGGGGACGAGAACCTTGCTATGATTTATATTCGGCAACTACCGACCTTGTCAGCCAACTCATACACTCGAGTCCGCTAGTACTTACAATGCTGTTAAACACGAACCCGGGCTTGTTCTCCTCAACCCACTTCCAACACGCCTTCTCCGCCTCCGTCTTAAGCGCCGCATAGATATAAAAACCCCTCATGAAATCCGGCTCGTTTTCAGGATGCTTCCACCCCTTAGCTATGCCGTCCTCGTTATAGGAGGTCTGGTCGAGAACTTTTTCAGTCCCGTTGCTAGCGAAGGTGGCGGCGATGGAGGAAGAAGTGTACACGACGCGCTTGATGCTCGGGGTCTTGGCAGATGCTTTGAGGGCATTGAGGCCTGCATTGACGGCAGTAGGGATGACGATGTTAGGGTCTTCGCCGTTGAGGGGGGAGGCAACGTGCACGAAACCTTCGGTGCCTGAAGAGGGGTGACGGGATTGTCAGTGACCTGTTCTGATGGGAAAGCGGTATATGGTGGTACAAACCTTTAACTACGTCGTCGTAGCAGCCTTCGACTGCCATGTCCGGTACAGCGACGAGTTCAAACTTGACGCCTTGGTACTTGCCGTTGAAGTAATCTGATAACCACTTCGATTTCACGATGTCGCGTACAGCGCCGCGGACATTGTATCCTTTCTTTAGAAGTTGGTCGGCGACGTGGGAACCAATGAGCCCATTGACACCAGTGACGAAGATGGTGGCTCCGGGGTTGATGACGATGGTAGGCATTGTTTTCACTTGAAGCTTTGCTGGCAGGGTGGATTGCTGAAGTAAGCAAATAAGGGGTAAGGACTCGAGTGATATAAAACCGTAGAGAAACCTGGAAGACTGCGTGGTAAAATGAGACGAAGATGACAAGCGATGTTGTAAAGAAGGATATATGGTAGCAGGGAGATGTAAGAGTTTATATACCCGCGTCTTATGCGGGCTGTGAGGGGAGCAGGGGAGTTGGCCCGCGGACTGACACGCTAACGGGAAGCGACAAGCACTGGAGCATTTTCTTTATGGAAGCTAGTGGTATCGGTCGAAAGTCTGCGAAGGGCAATCAATGTCCACGTGCCCACGCGTTAAGGATCCGGCGCTATCCAATCAAAGCGGGTTGAGCGTAAATTGGAACCGCAAAATCGATTATTAATTCAAATGCTATCACTCCGCTGTGAATTCCGACAGTGTATTTGAAAGCAAATCGAGGTAGAAGCGGCTTATTGTTGAGCCGATGGTTGTTAAATAGCCGAGCTTATTAGCCCGGGTCTGTTAGTTAACATAGAAGCATAAAATCTGCTGCAATAATCATATCAGAAATCCTACACAAGCTGTACACCGAACTTGAGCCCGCCTGATACAAATTCAAGTGTTCTCCTACTATTGTTGGTACATATCTTCTCATACTGAACTAATTGAATTTCCAAAAAACAGTCAAGTCATTACAAAAAATGTCTCACCCGGCGAATGCCTATCTACTAGTTAGATGGGGCTAAGCGGTGACAGCAATATGTCTATTGCGAAGGTAGACTACTTTCTGTCCATCTTTCCGGATATATGGTCGAGCAAGCCTATTCTCATCCAACGCCAACGCCATGCACCCATGAAAGCTCCCTCAAACCTTCACCCACAGGTTCAACACCCCCTTCGCATACTCCACGATCTCATCACCGCCCAACTTGCTCTCGCCATAAAGACGATCCACGAAGGTAATAGGCACCTCTGCAACCGTACATCCCATACCCTTCGCGCGCACCATCATCTCCATCTGAAACGTATACCCTTTACTCTCCGTGTTCTTAATCACCTTCTCCAAAATCTCCTTCTTATATAGCCTGAAGCTGCCCGTCAAATCACTCACACCAGGCCTAAGCACCGTATCCGCAAAGAGATTGGCGCCCCTCGACACAAACTTCCTCTTCAAGTCCCAACCGTAGACGCCGCCGTTGCCGGCATACCGCGTACCGGTAACAATGTCGTAGTTCTGGGTCTTTTGCACCTTGACCATCTCGGCGATGAACTTGGGGTGATGCGAGAAATCCGCGTCCATGATGATGACGAAGTTGCCGGTCGCAAATTGTAGGCCGTGAACGTACGCAGTGCCGAGACCGAGTTTGCCGGCGCGGGCGCGGATCTGGATGCGCTGGGGGGAGTAGACTTTCTGGAGCTGGGTGGCTACTTCTTGGGTACCGTCGGGGGAACCGTCGTCGACGATGATGAGTTCCCAATCGAGATCACTGAACCCGTTGCGTTAGCATGCGTATGCTTTTGTACCCAATGGTGTGGTGTGCGGGGAGAATGGGGCCTAGCGGACGTACTTCTCGGTGAAGGTCTTGTTGAGCAGCCATGTTATTATAGGCAGATTGCGGCGCTCATTGTAGGTAGGCAGGAGGACGGAGTACTTGTTCTTCGTCGCTTTAGGTGCCATCTTGGCTTTTGTGTTGTGGTGGTGCTCGGTGACTTGAGATTCACGAGAATATGTGGCCCTACGAGAGAGAGGGAGGACGAGCTGTGCGCTCGGGCCACCAACAGCCCCCTTTCGGAGAGCGACCACTTACAGATCGCTAAAGTCCGACCACTTGGCTGGAACATCAATCATGTCATCGACACGATCGTTGCCGCGGAAGAGGAATTTGCTGCTTGCTTTTGATGCTTTTGGGACCTTGTTCCAGCCTAATATCCCAATTCCACAGGCGTATGGGACAGCGGCATTACGTCACGGAATTCGGTGCGTCGAGAGGTCAGAGCAGGACCTCAAGGCGGAAGACTATGCGCCAGTGAAGAAAGCATTCTCCTCCGCATTCAAGAACGAGTCCGCTAAAAATCCCAATTATGGAAAAGCGACGGGGTTGGGCGCGGAGAAATGGTGGGCAAATGTACACGTCCCGCAAACAAGAAAGTGAACTTGAACCTAATATATACGAAGGTGATCAGAGATACATTCAAACCATTCATGAAGCCTTCGCAACAAGTTCCAGAAGCTCTGATATCTGAACTCCTCACACGATACTCTACGAGAGCAGGATACGACATTTTCACAGACGTCCTGCCCTTCTTTCGCATGCTCAAGGACCCTGCACTACGAACGTCCACCGCACCTGCCTGGCCATGGAACAAGACCGTCGTCGGCATTATCACGAACTCGGACGACCGCGTACCATCTGTGCTAGAATCCTTTGGTCTCAGAATCGGTCCAAGGCGGGTCGGGAGCTCAGCTCAACGACGTGTAGAAGCCACGACCGACGACGACATCAGTTTTGTCGTCCTTTCGTATGATGTGGGGGTCGAGAAACCCAACAGAGAGATGTTCCAAGCTGCCGAAGAGATGCTGAAGGAGACGCTTGCTGAGAATGGCGAGGGTGTGGAGGACACGAACATTGAGGATTACGAGAAGTTGTACGTCGGCGATGAGTTTAAGAAGGACTATGTCGGAGCAAAATCTGCCGGATGGCATTCCGTGTTGTTGGACCGGGAGAGGAAGCTGAACGAGCCATTGGATTCAGTGAAAGCCACTGAGCTCGAAGAAGGCTGCGATTATAAGGAGCCAGTTCAGGTGTGTTCAACTATCGAAGCTTTGCGTCGATGGAGGCCATACCTTTAGTCGAGGGTGCAAAACCAGGAAGGCTCATCCAGAGGAGTGTCTTAGGCAGCATTCTATAGATTAGTGCCACATGTTTGGAAGTGTAGTATGGACAAGCTCTAGTATTTAGACTTCACCTGATCCTCCTTCTCGAATGATTTCTGCCGGGTATTGGATGCCCATCAAGCAATGGAACTCTGCTTGTATCCAGGTAGCTGTCTCAAATTGAGTACATCCGAGAGTGCGACGTCACCCTTGCCTCCCCATCCTGCAGCTCCCGCCTTCACGTCTGGACGCACCTTGATGTACCAGTTCCACGCTTTGTTGTCAAGTTCGTCTGTACTCAATATTGAGTCCCACGATTGGTATAGAAGGTCTAGAGAGCGGAGCAACATGCCCAGATTATGTTCCTTTACTGCCAAGGCCTGTTTGCCCGTAGGCTTTCGTTCCCCGGGTGTAGTCTTTGTCTCGAAAGCGTGCATCAAATATGTTCTAGTCCTCTCCGGTTGGTAGACGGGAAGTTCGGTGGAAGAAGTTGTCCTGCCACCGATAGTGACCGGCCCATTCGTCTTTTTAAGCGCTTCTAAATCTACGCCCCATAGAGGGGGATCTTCTTCGATGGTTACCGTTGCTTGGGTATCTGATAACATCTCTTTTGTAGAGATTCGTGAGATGCGCGGTTGATCGTCTGGTATTTGCGTTTCTTCGGGATCGGCTAATGTTTCTTGGGTAGAAGGCAGTTCCGCCTCTACCTTTTTCCACTCATATCCCCAGCGTTTCATGACGCTGATTTCTCGACTCATGATCGTGACGGAGGGCTGACCCTCTCCCCAGCCTTGCTCCTCGGCCGTCATGCCCCGCTGAATGCCAATGGACTTCGCTTTGCCTTGGCTATTTGCACTACAGACGGCTTGCGCAAGACTCAGTCTACTCGATAGTGGTTGTTCGGGCATGGTGTATTTCAACAGTGTCACAGCGAATGCCAGGATTAGAGGCGCGCGGTTCGTATGCACAACAGTTGTCATCAGCTCGTCTGCATCTAGCCGTACATCCGGTAGTGCTAAGGATGCTTCGTATGTTACAGGATCCATGACCATTCCATACAGTTGCTTGGGCCTCTTCGGTGGAGGCGTCACCGTGGTAGTTGTTGATATATCGCTTGATGTTCGCTTCTTCGTAACCCTTTTAGCAGCATTGAGTACTTGTCGCGCCAGCCTATCATCTCCAAATAGGGTTTTGAGGCTGTCGAATTCCGCTTTGGCGATTTCGGTTGGTCTGGTCGCGTTAGTGAATACGAATTCGCGAAAATGACACTGCCTCACGTGATCAGCTTCGAGTCTTGCAGGTCCTTGATCTTCTTCATCGCCTGCGGAAGCGGCACCTTTGCATCTTGGGATAGAAACCGCAGTAGCATCTGCACGTCTTGTTCTGACGTCATCGCGGCAGAGTGTGAGTAAAGGTTGTATCTAGTGAGGTCGAGCTGAACGATGGGATCCCTCAGGCTTGAACACCGCGTTAAGATCGGCGCCAAATCGCGGCTAACGCACGGACCCTACCCTACTTGCTCTCCGCGATCTTTCCCTCTCGGGCTCGCCCGCCTCTTTCACTCCGCCCCTCCAACCGAGCTCAATCTTCGAAAGACTCGATATTTGCAGCAAACATTCGCCACGATGGCGTTCCGAATATCGCTCACAAAGTCCCAGCTGAACTCGAAGGCGAAGGAAGAGGAGGAAGCGAAAGCGCGCGAAGAGAAGAATGCTATCGAAAAGGTCATGGCCGATTTCATAGACGAGCACGGCGATGGTGCTGGGGTCCTAGGAGGTGGAACAGATGACCCTGATCCTGACGTATTCGTACCGACAGGCGCAAAGCGGCACTTCACAGGCAGATCAAAGTCAATGAAGAGCGGACCTGGGACGCTTGCGCCAGAGCCCGGAGCTGGTTTTCCACGACCTGGAGGGCCGGGAGGCTTTGCAGGACCGACGCAGCGATTTGGCAGTGCTGTGCCACGAGGACCAGCTGCTCTTGGAGGCAACAGGGACGACAACGTATACGGCTCCGTTGTAGCGAAGGCATCGAACCTTCCGCCCACTATTGATCCACGTCGCGTAGAAAAGCTCTTCGCCGATTTCCCATCGCTCAAGGTCACCAAGGTGGAGAGGATTCCGCCATCTAGTCCATCTACCTCATCGCGAATGTCGCGACCGTCTGCTACGATGAAGGTCATCTTCGACAAAGATGCGAACGCCCGAGACTTGGACGATGCGATGAACAAGATGAACGACAAACGCTATCTGGGGCACGGGTATTACCTGCATCTTGATCGATACCTTGGTGGGGTGAGCATAAGCACAAAGCAGCAGGAGGAGCCGTTCGGGGCCACGTTGCAAGAGGTGGAATTCTCCAAGGGCTATGCACCTCCGCCAGATCTCGGAGGAAACCACAGAGACCGTCTACGTGAAGACGCCATGAACAAGCGGCTCTTGGTCACCGCCAATGTGCCGCCTGATGCTGACACAGTCAAGCTCATACATCGGACCATCGAAGGTGTCTTGGAAGGCGGTGTTGAATTCGAAGCTGCACTCATGCAGGATCCCCATGTGCAGGAGGAGGAGCGATTTGCCTGGCTTTTTGACCAGAGCCATCCCTTGAACCGGTACTACCGATGGCGCCTGCATCAAATCATAAATTCTACAACAAGACCCAATGTATTTCATCGCCAACCCGATTGGAAGGGGCCTAAAGAGGCACTTCCTGACGAGTTCGCAAGCGATATGTGGGATCTTAGTCAGCCGATGGAGCAAGTTGACTCTGATGACTCTGACGAGGAGAAGCCTACGCGTATCACGATCCCAATCGGCGAGAACTATCCTGGGCGCGTTGACTCGGGCTACGGACTGTTGACTCCGCGGTCTCGGACAATGCTGATATGGCTGCTTGCCTCACTGCCGCCGAGCAGCGCCCTGTATGATGAAATCGCCGTCTTCTCGGCCTTCGCAGTTGAGCGGGTTTCCAAGGGAATGGATGAGATAGTCCATTTACTTGTGACGAACATCTTCCAGCCCTTCTTCCTCTCAAAAGCCAACCCCAAATACCGTCCAGACGCAAACGACAGCGAAGCCGAAAGCCGCAAGCGTGGACAGCTACCACAGCTCATTACTAACGGTCTGCGGATCATCTCCGATGTCGCTCTCACGACATCGAAGGCATCTGGTGTCTGCTACAAGTACCGCATGGTCATCGCTAACCAGCTCGTGAACAGGAAGGTATTCGAATACCTTGAGCAGTTGCCTAATCAGCTATCGATGGGTCGTATGGGAGAAATCCAGTACCGCGACGACATCAATGCAATTCTCAGGGTGTGGGAAGACGAGCTCTTATTCGAAAAAGAGACCCTTGCGCACTTCGATTATGCATTCAACGAACGGAAACGGCAGAAGGAACAGGAGGAGCACGAGAGGAAAATAGCTGAGCGCCGACAGAAGAAGAACGCGGCCAGACGGAAAAGCGCAGGCGAAGGGATCAGTGAGGACGACGACAAGATGTGTGTCGACGAGGATATCTCTCTTAACAGGTTCATGGACGGAGCAAGTGATGAAAGGGACGAGCCTCTTTCGCACGATGTTGGCGCGTCGACGACGGGAGAAGCACTGCAGAACGAGGAAGCCAACGAGAGCGACATGGCGGAGGTACCCGGAGAGTCCGCCGCGGCTCGTGCTCGGAGGCTACGGCCAAAAGCCGAGGACATGTTCATCTCGGATGGGGAATGAGGGGAATAGGGGAATAGGGGATGGCGGCGATGGACATGCAATCTCCATGGACATGGGAAAAGAGGGGGCGTTTCTTCACGATCTACGTAGATAGCATGCATGCAAGAAGGTCGGTGGTGTGAGGCTTCCGGCACAATAGGTACGTCGGGCATATCGGGTGGCTTGCCGCTGCAGCGGCGGGCGAGACACGTTTACGGAGCAGCACGATATAGATCCAGATGTACGCCCATCTCAAACATAGACTTCATGCAGCTGCATATAGAAAGGTGATTGATGTGGTAGCACGGCAGGATTCGCAGTTTAATGCAGGCAGACCACCAATCAAACCCCGCACCTCGCTTGACAACAGAGAGCTTGCGACCTCGCCCGCCCTCTCCACACATGCACTCACGTCTGCCTTGCCCACGCCTGCTATCTCTACTGAACAAGGACGAAGCTGTCCGAGAGAGCCCAGGTGACTTTATCGCGCGTTCACGTGTCCGCGTTGTGATTGGCCTGCTTTGAGAAATAGAATCCAACCTTGGGAGATCTCCGTCCTTCACCGTACTTCATACGTGCGGCCCCGCCAAACAAAACTTTTACACCTCCACCGCCTGTCACATTCTTTGTAGAGCCTCCGAGCCTCCTGGCTTCACGCTCGCAGAGGCCCCCAGCTCCCCTAGCTCCCCGCCTCCCCGGGTGCTGCCCGCTGCACCTCCGCGTCACAACAACCTGCCAGTAGCTCACAATGCCGTGCTTCCTAGGCCTCGCCGTGAGCATTCACACGCCGAATGGCCCGCTGCCCGAGCATTCGGTCCAAAAACAGTCACGAGCCCACCGCATCACGTCGTATATACCCGTCCCGCCCGCAAAGACGCCCGCGGGCTCGTCTAAGCCGGAGCAATCGACCTTTGCTATCTCTATTACCTTGCTGACCCCCGGCCTCCACGTCCCCTACTCCGCACCGAAGCCCACATCCGATGACCCCAACCCACGGCCCAAGGTGGTGGGGGGCGCCCCGACCTTTGACGCTGAGCGAGGGCGGAACGGTGCCGTCATCGCCCCCTACAAGCCTCTCACTACATCACAGAACGAAACGATCGCCGCATACATATACTTTGACGGCAGAGCAAAGGAAGAGGTGGCAACGCTGCTGCGGCGCGGGGAAGAGACGTGGGTGAACTCGCGGTGGGTTAGCGTGCCCGAGTCCGAGGGTGGCGGCCTGGCAGAGCGAGAATTCCTGTTCCGCGAAGTCGGGCTCGAGCGATGGCTGAACGGCCTGGATCTCGAGGGCAAAGACGTGGCGGCCACAATCGAGCGGAGAAAGCAACGGCTGGACAAGAAGCGGAGGAAAAAGAGGGAGGCGCAAGGCAGTGACGACGACGAGGACAAGATACATCGCAATGGCGTGCTGCGGTACGGCGACAACAAGGATGCACCCGTCGAGACACTGTCAGGGAACGAGGACTTTTTCACATCTGATTCCGACTCGGAGGACGAGGGTCCACAGCCCGAGGCTGCAGGTCAGATCAAGGTCGCCCTGTTCCGTGTGCTGGCCAGCGGAGAGATCAAGCGCGGCGAATACTCCCCACAGTTTGACGCGCATGACGACGACGAAACAGGTCATGCTGGAGGCGGAGACGGCGAGGACGTTGACCATACTACGAGTTTTGCAAAGCCTAAGACGCTGGACCCCAAGTCTATCAGTACGCAGACTGTCACCGGTATAGATCCTCCGGACAAGCCATACGCCGTATTCACCTTCCTCTATCGTGGCGAGCGTAAGTAGTTCTTATCACTGTCCATCGACTCAAACTAACAAGCACCAGGTCAATTGCGCAAGATGGGTATTTTAGCCCCAGACAAAGCCAAGGCACCACCAGCCACCACACGGCGGAAGTCCGGCGGTCTCGATCTCAGTGCATTGAAGCCGTTGAATGCGACAGCAGGCACGAAAAACTTTGGCGGCTACAGAGAAAAGGGAGCCAAGACGAAGAGGAAAGATGCCGATGCCATGGACAGCGACGCGGATGAGGAGGACGAGGTCAAGGTCAAAGTCGAAGATGTCGACGACGACAAAGATACTGATGGCAGGGCGATGATATCACCAGATGGAGGCGAGCTGGCAGGCGAGTTGGCAGAAGGTGTCCGTAAGATCAAGGTC
Source organism: Massarina eburnea CBS 473.64 (assembly GCA_010093635.1). NCBI lineage: Eukaryota > Fungi > Ascomycota > Dothideomycetes > Pleosporales > Massarinaceae > Massarina > Massarina eburnea. The sequence continues at coordinate 1,244,034 of MU006778.1, forward strand.
AGCCACCCCACCTCAGAAAGAACCACTTCACTATACTAATACACGTCACAGCTAAAACGCCAACACTCCGCCGATCCCATAACCTCCAAAGACCGCGGCGCCTCCAATTCACCCATCACTAGCCCATCCGCTAAAATAGGTGGTCTCATTCCAGCCGACTCCTCCACAGCCAAATCCTCCGCCACCGATCTCGGTATCGAAGGCACCGTCGGCTCGCCATTTAAGAAACATCGAGCATCACTCCCCGGCTTCGACGAAAGTGTGCGCAAGAGCCTGGGTGCGTCATTATCCACCACATCAGGGAAAGAGCGTGGGAACTCTGAGGGCAGTGTTGCGCCGCCCCCAAGTCTGATAGAGACGAAGATGGATGAGGATGAAGAGCTGTGACTGTGGGATATTAGATGGCAGGGAGCTTTGGGCTGAGGTCTTTTTCTTGAGAGGGGGAGGGGGCGGGGGTATTGATTCGATGTTGATTCGATGGATGGTGTGAGTGAACAATTGGGATCGGAGACATGAATACGAGAGAAGTGAGAAGGTGGATTGAGGATGAGGATATGTGCATGGATGGATTGTTGTGCAGTGAATAACAACATTTTACCCCGCGCGTGAATGGATTGGCGTGGGCGCTTTCCTTCCTCCCACCTCCAGTCCATCCACTTTCCTACTCGAGGCACCTTTCTTTCCTATCACGGTCGTATGCGGGTGTCTTCGAAAGCAAAGTAAAACGGGTCTGGGCGGAAAGCTTGGATTGGATATATTATCATGACTTGACATGACTTGTTTTTCTGTATCTTTTCTGTCTATTCTGGTTGGCTGGCTGTTTATCTCGGTCTTTGTATCAAGAGCGAGCCTTCGTGCTCCGGAATATACTCACCTCCTCTCTTTGGCTTTTTCCTTTTGTTGTTATTTGTGGGGAGGGGGCGGGGGCGGAGTGTGGATGCATGGATATATGGGTGGAGTTTATATGAGGGGAGGAAATTCACTTTGACGAAAATCTAGCAATGGTGATGGTGATGGTGGTCACCTATACTTGCGACTAATTTAATGTCTGAAAGTTTTCACATGGAAAATAGAGATGAAATACAGTCTTGACGTCTCACAGATAGATAACAAGGCATGCCAATCATAAATCATCTATTCGTAAATAGCAACTCCCCAATCAATCTCTCTACATCACAGCTTGAAATCCACACTTTGAATCTCCCAATTCACAGCCCCATCCGGTGTTCTCGTGGCTAGCTTCTCCGCCAATGCTGCCTTTCTATCACGATTGCGCTCCGTGCACAGCTCGTAAATGGTGCAAAGGTTGAAAATGGACGAGTGAAAAGGCGCACTCGCGTCCACCACGTCGACGAGCAAATTCCTGGCTGCAGCGATTTGGCCCGTGTACAGCAGACATACGGCCAGGTTCTGCGCCACCATGGCGTCGTCGGGGAACTTGTCGTGCAGAGCTTGAAAGGAAGATGTAGCGGCTGCGTATTCAGAATCAGCGAGCTGGATTAGAGCTTCCAAGGAGCTGTTGGTGAGCTCATCCGAGTCTAGGTCGGAGGCGGAGGAGATGCAGCGTTTCGCGGCGTGCATGTCTCCTACGCGGAGCCAGACTAGTATTTCCATGACTAGGATGTCGTGGGATTCGGGGCCTTTGGGTAGTGTGCTTAGATGTCGTCCGGCTCCTTCTAGATCGCCCATTTCTACAAGCACGTTCGCTGCGCGTATGCCGCAGTCACGCAGCCGGGTCCGCCAGAGCTTCTTCTCGTCTTCCGAGTCGGCTTTGACGATGCTTTCTCGGCATTCGCGCGCGAGCTCGTAGTAGCCCATGATGCCTTTGCGCCACTCTCCGTACCCCAACGCTGCGAGGCGTACTACCAGTATCCGGAGATCCCACGGTACAATGTGTGCATCCGTGATAGGGTGGCGGTAGAAGGCGCTGTTCAGATCACCGAGGATCTTCGACTCCTGGGCGGCTAGCGCATGCTCTGATATCAGACAGAGACATGCCAAGCGTATGTGAACGAGTTGGAACAGCGTGTCGTGGTCGGACGGGGATGCCGCGGACACGATGTTCCTCGAGGCGGCGATGGCAGCGAGTCGGAAGTGGCCGGACAGCAGGAGTGTGTCGATGGGCGAGGCCAGTGTGGGGATGTTTGGCGCATTCAAAAACGGCGGCGGCACGTTGGAGGCGGGCAGCGCATGGAAGGCCTGTGGGTCCTGGAGGAAGGAGAAGTCCTTCGCGACGGTGTTCTGCAGGCCATGGTGCGGCGACCGCGGAGATGGCTCAGACCGCGTGGGTGATAAGACGCGTTCGCGCTGGGCTTTTGCAGCGGCAATACTCGCTGCACTCGCGGCCAGCGGACTGGGGGCCATGGTCAGCGAACACAGCCATGATGATGAGCCATCGTACGGCTGAATGGGTCGTACTCGTCTATGTCGGAGTCTAGGGGCCCTTTGGTCGAACGGCGTGGAATAGCGACTGCGGACGTCAGTGAGGTTGCACGGCAATCAGCTATACTCGGAGAAGCCTACCACGCCGTCGCTCATCGCCGCTAGCAGTGCGGCCGTGGCTCCGCACCCCTTCTGGAATGTGCGGTGGCGGGTTCATCTGGTCATATTTGGTGTTGGCTTGACGGCTGTCGTCACGGCTGTCGACCTGCGTGTCCGACCTTCGGAGCGGAGCAGACAGGCATTTCGTGCATGTGGCCAATCAGCTGCCGTCCAGTAGCCCGTCGCCCTAACTTCGGCCCTTCTCTGGCTTTTGTGAGTCGCCTCTGTGCGGAGGAGCTTTTGACTCAATTCATGCGCGCGCACCGTTACATAAAACAAGCCCGCGCCCTCTCTGTCAGATAAATCGAAGCTCTCCACTCGTCTTTCCTTTTACCGTACATTAATTCTTCCAAGCCCAACATGCAGTCAAGAAGTAAAGCCATACAGGCCCTCAAGGCCTCACGATGTTTCTCAACTTCCATCCCCAGACCCGCTGTTTCGCCGTATCGGAAAGCTGCCCAGGCCGCGACCACGAAAATTGTAAAGCAAGATGCGAAAAGACCACAGAGCACCGCTGCGGCGGCGGCGCCTACCACGCCAGAGCGCAGGACGAGGCCGGCGCCCGCCTTCAACCGTGAAGACTACAGTCCCCAGCCCTTGAGGCGACGGGAACGGGAGATGGACCATTCTTTCGTGGGCATGAAGGGAGGAGAAATCTTTCACGAGATGATGCTCCGGCAGGGCGTGAAGCACATCTGTACGCATTTTCCGCAATTACACGACTTGCACGCCAATTGCTTTGTTATGCGGAGGAGAATGCGTCGCTAACGTGACTCAGTCGGCTACCCCGGTGGTGCCATTCTGCCCGTCTTTGATGCCATATACAATTCACCGCACTTCGACTTTATCCTCCCTAGACATGAGCAGGGCGCTGGTCATATGGCCGAGGGCTATGCCCGCGCCAGTGGAAAGCCTGGCGTTGTCATTGTCACCTCCGGCCCCGGCGCCACCAACGTCGTAACGCCGATGCAGGACGCCCTCATGGACGGCACCCCGATGGTCGTCTTCTGCGGACAGGTTGTGACGAGCGCAATTGGCTCCGACGCATTCCAAGAGGCTGATACCATTGGCATCACGCGAGCGTGCACAAAGTGGAATGTGATGGTGAAGGATATCGCTGAACTCCCGCGGAGGATCAACGAAGCCTTTGAGATTGCTACAACTGGACGTCCCGGTCCTGTCCTTGTCGATCTGCCCAAGGATGTCACTGGCGGTACCCTTACCCGCGCAATTCCCATGATGAGCTCCCTCCCCACACATCCCAGCGCAGCTACCATTGCCGCGAAAGAATTCAGCCGGAAACAGCTCGATGCTTCGATCCAGCGCTCCGCCAATCTCATCAACATTGCAAAGAAGCCCATCATTTACGCTGGCCAGGGTATGGTCAGTGTCCCTGAGGGCCCCAAGCTTCTGCGGGAGCTTGCGGACAAGGCCCAGATTCCTGTGACCACCACTCTCCAGGGGTTGGGCGCATACGATGAGCTCGACGAGAAATCCCTGCATATGCTCGGTATGCACGGCTCTGCGTATGCCAACATGGCCATGCAGGAGGCCGACCTTATCATCGCTCTCGGTGCTCGTTTCGACGACCGTGTGACGCTCAGCGTTGGCAAGTTTGCCCCTGCCGCGAGAGCGGCGGCGGCGGAAGGCCGAGGCGGGATCATTCACTTCGAGATCATGCCTAAGAACATCAACAAGGTTGTGCAAGCCACCGAGGCCGTAGAGGGTGATGTTGTGACTAACCTGGGTCATCTCCTTCCCCACGTAAAAGAGGTGAAGGAGAGGCCCGAATGGTTCGCACAGATCAACGACTGGAAGGCCCGCTTCCCTTGGAACTTCGAGCGCGAGGGCGAGAACGGACTCATCAAGCCGCAGACCGTGATCGAGAAACTCTCGAAACTCACCGAGAACATCAAGGACGAGACCGTCATCACAACCGGTGTCGGACAACATCAGATGTGGGCCGCACAGCACTTCAGGTGGAGACACCCGCGCACTATGGTCACCTCGGGCGGTCTCGGTACCATGGGATACGGTCTCCCCGCGGCCATCGGCGCAAAGGTCGCTCGCCCCAACGCTCTCGTCATCGACATCGACGGCGACTCCTCCTTCAGTATGACGCTGACTGAGCTCTCCACTGCTGCCGAGTTCAACATTGGTGTCAAGATCATCATCCTCAACAACGAGGAGCAGGGCATGGTCACGCAGTGGCAGTCTCTCTTTTACGAAGACCGTTTCGCGCACACGCATCAGCGTAACGCCGACTTCGTGAAGCTCGGTGATGCTATGGGCGTACAGGCTCAGCGCGTCATGAAGCCTGATGAGCTGGAGGACAAGCTCAAGTGGCTGCTGGCTACTGATGGTCCTGCTCTCCTGGAGGTTATTACGGATCAAAAGGTGCCTGTTCTGCCTATGGTTCCGGCTGGTAACGGTCTACATGAGTTCTTGGTCTATGACGAAGGTATGTTTTTGAAACCCCAGCCTCTGGTTTACGTGTACAATATACTAACTGTCACAGCTACGCAAAAGAAGAAACGTGCCCTCACCCGTGAACGTACGGGACGTTAAGCTATCCCGCGGACCGCTAGCAATTGTCATACATTTACCTTCTCTGTATATTCCCTTGGGTGGAGCATTGGCGTTTGGTAGGTTGTCGGATGACGGGGGGCGTCCTCGATTTTCCTCTGGTACAAAAGTCATTTTTGGTGAAGAGTGTGTATCATGAGATAAATGCATTAAATGCAAGGACGAACTTTTTATATCAAAAATGGGTGTTATTTTTTGATGTTGCTTGATTACTGTACTACTCGTCCTATGCATGTTTTACATCTTGATCTGGCCTGTGTGGGTGAGAAGTCTGGATTTAGAAGGCACGTGACCTCGGGTGGGAAGGTCGGATAGGAAGCAATAGGGGCCCCCTTGTATGTACAGATGGGCCTATCACCTATGTAGAGTGACCCCATTGTTGCGTGACAGCGAGCCATCGACTGATGTCTACCGGCGTCCGGGCTCGCAGGAGCCGCAAACAAAAATCTCCCCACGATGCGATACGGCAAGCGGTGAAGGGACAGGGCGGACTCAATCGCCACTGATTGGACCATGCACGTCTCGATCGGGCTAGCCGGCCTTCACTAAATCTCGGAACGGAACTGTCCCTGACAGTCGAAAGTGGTGTGTCGCTCCGATCGACGCTCGGGGCTTTGAACAATCTTCAATTAAAGCCGCCTCCCGTGCACCACTTCCTCCTCTTCTCTCTTCCTCAGTTTCCCCAGGCAATCCGTCTGCCACCACGGTCCTGCATTCCGTCTCTCATTGAAAGTCTCGTTGTTCCTGCGCGTTTTCTTCTCTTCCTGGCACACAACATGTACGGATCTCCCCGGCATCTCCTTTTGTGGTTGCGGCTGCTTACCATACCACAGGAACTCAACCACAGCTCTGCCGCCAATGGCGCAGGACACCTACTGGGGTTCATTCGAGGAAATTTCCAAGTACAATGTCTCGCTCAACTATGCCGAGCGGCTGTGGCTTGCATGGTACGCCTACATGCAGAACGACATTCTCGCCACGGGTATCATGTCTTTTGTCATGCACGAAATGGTCTACTTTGGCCGGTCGCTGCCCTGGATGATAATTGACGCCATACCCTACTTCCGGAAATACAAGATCCAACATGTATGACCCCCGACATTGCTTTCACCATGCAGCCGCTGACACGCATACCAGCAAAAAATCCCTACCGCCTACGAACAATGGGAATGCGCTCTGCTCGTCCTCCTCTCCCACATTACTGTCGAGCTCCCTCAGATCTGGTTCTTCCATCCGCTGTCCCAATACTTCGGCATGAGCACCAGCGTCCCCTTCCCGCCCGTGTGGAAGATGGCCATGCAGGTCGCCATCTTCTTCGTTTTCGAAGATTCATGGCACTACTGGACACATCGCGCCATGCACTGGGGCCCTCTTTACAAGAACATTCACAAGATTCACCACCAATACTCGGCTCCGTTCGGTGTTGCTGCTGAGTACGCCTCGCCCATCGAAGTCATGGTGCTTGGTTTCGGAACCGTCGGCGCACCTATTGTCTGGGCGAGCCTCACCGGCGACCTCCACATCCTTACAATGTACATCTGGATCTTTCTCCGCGTTCTCCAGGCCATCGATGCGCACAGCGGTTACGAGTTCCCCTGGAGCTTGCACCACTTCCTGCCCTTCTGGGCCGGCGCTGAGCACCATGATGAGCATCACGAACGCTTCATCGGTAACTACGCAAGTAGCTTCCGGTGGTGGGACTCGATTCTCGACACCGAGGCTGGTGCTGAGGCGTCCAAGAGGAGGCGTGAGAGGAAGTTGGCTTCTCTCAAGAAGAAGGGACAGTAATGGTTGATGATTGCGTTTTCTATTCTCACCCCGCTGGCCGCCTGATGGTCGCATTTTGGATTAGGATACGTTTGATGTTGCATTGGAGACGGGAGTTTAGACTTGCTGCCTAGGGGTAGCTTTAATAAAATAGGCTAGCACTAATGGGTGGTTGAAGCGTGCTGGGGAAGGCCGTATAGGCATTTATACCTAATAATCTATCACGATCGCTGTTTATATTCTTTGACTACTAGTGACGTTTGACTGGCGAAAACAAACGCAGTCTGTAACACTTTCGCGTTAACAGGCCGTAGCTACAACTTACGCTCTTATTCTTCATATTCTTCACATTGTCGCATTGTTCTGACGGTGAGTGAAAGGACAGCTTAGTCATCACGTGCACGGTCGGCGCGTCGGCGTGCTCGACCTCGAGCTTTAACTTTCTTTCAGCAACGCTCACCAACTCCCAACCACCGACACGATACCAAACCTCCGGCGCATTCACGATGTCGTCTCGCTCCCATATTATCCACCAGGAGTACATTGCGCGGATACGATATTCGAACGCGCTTCCTCCACCGCCATGCCCTCCCAAACTTCTCGACATCCCTAATACGGGCCTCTCGAGCGGACAGTATACTTCTGCAGGCTTTGCTTCCAGGTTGGCTCGCGAGCAGCCCTTGAACATTGAGGCAGATGCGGAGCTGGGTATGCCGATCGATCTGGTCGGTATCCCAGGCGTCTTTGACGGCGATGAGTCTGGTAAGAAGCGCATATACACCACCTCTCTACGATAACTGACTTCGGCTCCAGCAATTAGCGCACTCCAGAACCCCCCTCCCCTGCATCCCGCCGATCGAGCTCTGATGCGACCGCCGAATGCGCTCGGCAAGAACACGACCAGCGCCTCTGCCGCATCCTTCTTGCGCCGCACAGAATACACCACTTCGCACACGGCAGGCTCGTCAAAGTTCGAGTCCAGCAACTCGTCCAACACTATGCGCGTGCGCAAGAAGCGGGCACGCGCCAACGTAACCGAAGATGACCCTGTCCACATCTCCCGCCACATTCTCCGCTCCTTCAACATTGCCTACCCCGAAGACGCGTACAACGGTCCCGACACAGCCGATGATCTTCGCGGGGCAGACATCCTTCCCGATGAGAAGCAGGCCTGGAAAGCGCCCAGGCACCCGCGCAACCCCAAGCTCGAATGCGTAGGGTCCTACCCTCTGCTCCCAGACTGGGACGCTGTACCTGACACGGGTTCGTACATGCTGCACAAGTTTTCCGCCGCGCCGATCAACAACCCCAACGACCCATCCTACGACAAGCGGTTAGACGTCGCACTTCTCCGCCCGTTGGGCGAATCAATCCAAGACCACGAAGCCTTTCTCCGGGAGCAGGAAGCGTACAGTCTCGATCCCACACTCGCGTACCCAATCCCTCGTTTCCACTTCGAATTCTTCATCCCGTCCGATACAAGCAAAGTCCGCGGTATCAAACGCCATCTCACAACCAACAACCCAGACGACTCAGACATCAAATTCGACGACGTCACACAACCAGAAGACGACCCCGAGGGCCCTCCCCGCAAAACATTCAAGTACGAACACGTCCGTGTCTACGAGACGGAAAAACAGAACGGCGACCCTGCGCGCGCGTACGACGACGTGGTCGCCTTGGCGCTGCATGATCCCGCGGTGCACAGAGATGATATGTTGAGGGACGGGTCGCTGGAGAAAGGTGCCTACTTTTACCCGATTGCACAGCGCACTGTCATCCGTGCTAGGAGGCCTGGGAGAGTGGAGATGCAGCAGGAGCCGCAGAAGGTCCATTTTATTGATTTGGCGGCGAGAGAACCTGAGGCAGAAGTCGAGGCAAGGGAGGCGGTGAGGAGGCGGTATGATCCGGTGGTGGAGGTGTAGAGGTTGTTTTCACTCAAGTGGTTCGGGGATGGGGATGGAGGTTTCGTCGATTTTCAGCCAATATGAGAAAAGAGCGGCAGACTACATGGAAGACTCAAGGCTAGATGGAATGACGTACTCGAGGTTTTGTATGGTAGTTTTGTCTTGTTATAAACTTTTATTATGCCAGCGTGGCGTCGAGGTACAATGCATACTTACAGCTTAAAGCATCCAACTATTTCGTCCCATCTTCCTTGACTCGAAGGATAGTAGTTCTCTATATTCTTCGTGAAAGTCAAATCAAAGCCATCTTATTCATTCAGGGTATCTATCTATATGCCATACCGTAAAGCGTCCGCCTCTATTCTCCTGTTAGCAATACAGCCACCGCTTCAATACTATTTAACCCCAGGATTTCCACTCCTACCATCCTTCTAAGTCCCATTCACATCCACATTAGACCCAGCCTCAACCCTCTGCGGCGCCCACCCCTTCAACCACGCCCTCGCCCTATCCAAATCTCCACCCTCCGCCTCAAGCGCCGCAACACACCACTCCAACCCAAACCCACCCTTCCCTTCAACCCCCTGCTCCGCACTCAACATCTCCGCAACCCCTCTCCTCCGCTGACTCGCCTCGTCGACGCAGAAATGCAAAGGCGTAGTATACCCCCTCCCATCCATGTTAACCAAGAATGGCTTCACGAGGGGAATCGCGTCTTTAGTCGGAACCGATTTATCCCCTTGTCCCGCATTCTTACGTCCAGAGCGACAATAGTCGTTCTTACACCAGGGTTTCGTGCAGCCGGTGAGGAGTTGGGAGAGGTAGCGGCGTTCGATGCGGCGGCGTAGGGCTTTACCTTCTGGGTCGTGGAGCGAGACGTAAAGGGGACCGAAACAGACACTGCAGAGACCGATTTCGTTGCCGGGGCCTTGGCCTTTGCGCGTGCCGGATCGGGTGTCGCCGAGTTTGTTTGCGCCGTCTTGGGTGCGGCCGCAGTTGAGGTTGCGGCAGAGACGCGGGGGTGGGCGGGAGAGGCGCTCGAAGTCGTGGTGGCGGAGATGTGTGGCCATGTCGCGGAAGCGGATGATTTTGTTGCAGAGGTGACATTCTGTAGTCCGGCCTCCGTCGGCGAGTTCGTGAGGTGTGAGGCCCGAGAGTAAGAGTTCTGGATTCGGGGGTTCTGTTGGGTCGCCTTCTTGCGGGACTTGGAGGTGGCAGAAGCGGCAGAGGATGAGTTTGCCGGGGCATTCTGTGACTTTGTGCGTAGAGAGGGTGGGGATGGAGGGGAAGCCCATGGTGCAGGAGGGGCATTCTTGAGGGATGTGGTAGAGAGCGTCGTGTTTTTGCTTGGAGAGGCTAGTGTTGCCCGTGAAGGTGTCGTGGGGACAGTGCCAATGGGTTTTATAGGTCTCGGAGCGCTTCTGGAAGACTTGGCCGCAGCCTTGGGGACAGAGGATGTTGTTTCGGAGACAGAAGTTTTCGTGGAGGAAGAGGGAACCTTTCGGAACCCACTGGTGGCAATTCTTACATTCGACCTCGTCTGGGTCGTGGGCTATGTCGGCAGAGTTTGATTCATCTGATGGTGGGACAGAGGCTGGGTCGTATATTGTCACTTTGAGATTGTATGCCTTGGGTGTGTTTGATGGAGGGTCGGAGGGGTATGCGCGTATGGAGATGTAGATGGATTCTGCATCTTCTAATTCGACATTGGTCGGCTGTAGACGTATCCGCTTGGGGTATCGGCTGGAGAGGTCTGCAAAAACGTGTTCGTCTTCTCGTGGATGCACTCGCTGTCGTGAAGAGAACGGACTGACGAAGAGATCGACTTCCTGTTCCTCGTCAACCCCACCGAGAACAATCTCCACACCTTGTGTCCTGTCCCATGATGTGAGTTCGTAGTCAACGTATTCTCCATCCACAACCTGGCCGTCTTGAGCTTTGAAGATGTCAATCATCCCGCCCACCGAACTTCCCTCTGATGTACCCGGCGCGCGTTGCCTCTTGGCCACTATCCTCTGCAGCGTTTCCCGAGCTTGTTCCTCGTTGAGCGCCTCGATGTCGACCTCGAGATCTGTGTCTACCACGCATATGCCGTCCCCTTCCGGCTTGAAGCCGTCCACCAGAAAGCGAAACTCTTCGCGTTTGCCTCCTGGTGCCCGTCCGCCATATACCACAAATACCTCCCCATTTGTCAAGGTCGTGAAGTTTGACCGCAAGTGTTCCTCGAGTAGCGACTTCCAGTCCTCTGGATCATAGCCTGCTTCGAGGGGCCGTAGCTTGACGAATGTGCCTTTCGGTAGCTGTTTCGCGTGCACGGTGATCTGCGCCCCATTGACTATCTCCGTGTCGCCATTTGGACTTGCATGTCGCGAGGACTCTTCCGACTTCGCCTCCAACCCTAGTGTTTCCCGTAGGAAGCCACTGAGCACAATCTCCCCCTCTTCTGCGGAGAACTCGCGTATGCCCGCATGCACCACCCTGCCATTTGCGGGGTTCACCAGACGAAACGTTAGCGGATGCGGCAACTGTTGGTGACGGTCTTGGAAGTGTGACCGGGCTTGTTGCTCTGCAGCGAATGTGTATGGGTTAAACGGGTCGAAGGAGGTGATGTGACGCTGTTCCGAGTCTACGGCGACGACCGGGGCTGCGGCGAGTAGCTGCTCGAGCGCGGATGGCGGCAGCAGTATCTTGTCGCCGGGCAGTTGCACGCTTCGGGACGGTGTGACTGTGTACTGTGAGGACCATGTCAGCTCTGCGGGCTCGCTAGTTGAGGCCATGTCAACTGGTAAGTAGATAGTCGAAGGGTTTCACTTTGGTTTGCATGCACCCGCGCCACTGGACCGTACAGTGAGGACGCCGACAACTTTGGCTGACATAGTGCGGCTCTGCTTCGAGAAGCTTCACAGCTTGGCACGTGCGTATGACGCCTTATCGATAGGGCTCGAAGGATGGTGGGGACGGGATAAACATATCTGACATATCTTACATGTATCTCTTCCGTCCGAAGCTCAAGAGCTTCGCCCAAACGTTGAACCTGACCGAATATGTGCAAGTCATCGTCTTCACTAACGCCCGGCTCGACTTGCCCCACGCTCCGATAATCCCATCCCCAGACGTGCCCTCACCGCCTTAACGCGGTGTCGGTCCGCCTTCACGGCCGCTGTTTTAGATCGTTTTGTACGCAAACATCAAGACCTGACAAGACTTCTCAAGACGCTTGGCAGCAGAGATGCGCCTCTGAGAAGAGGGTCCCGGACCCGCCGGTGGGCAGAGATGGACATGATCTTGCGTGTCCAATGCATCCCCCGAGTCGTGTCCTGCAGTGGAACGACCAGCACAGGAAGAATCGCCCGATGGTTTCTAAACTGCTTGCCTCTTCCGTCTGGACCCTTGATGGGATCTGCGGCAAGGAAGAGTGGTCGAGGCTTGCGACCGTCAACTCACAGTGCATAGCCAGCAGCTCCTCTTGACACTCCACGTCTCAACACGCCGTCGCGCTGTTTCCTGGATTACTCCACACATAGAGTGGAGGGAGGCACGTGGTCCTCTTCTCTGCTGTTGATTAAAAGCCAGGTGAGTCCTTCTAACCAGTGCTCATTACTTCCCTTGTTCTCGTTACCCCTCATGGATATTTCCGGATACACTCTCCCCACCACACTGGCCGACCTCCTCTCCAACTCCCTGGTCCTCCACCAAATCGCCCCGTATCTACCTACCTCGGCCATATATGCGCTGGCCGCGACCTCTACAGCCCTCCATCATGTTGTGCATGATTCTTCCGAAGTCTTCCGTTACCTCGATCTTTCCACTGTCAAGTCGGCCATTGTGCCCTACGAGCCGCTCGACTCCGGCGGCATCAGCTGGCGCTCTGAGCGCATGGACGAATCGCTGACTGAAGACGAATTCTACTCCGGCCCTCTCCGCGCCATCTTTTCCAAGTTAGAGCGACGATGTATGCTATACAACGTTCACATTATGGTCTTGGATGGGTTGAGTGTGCCCGCAGACCTAGTACGAGAAATTATTGCCGATGACAGATTCAATGTCCGCATACTTTCAATACGGGAGGCCAAACACCTGAACGAGCGGAAGCTGCAACAAGTTCTCAGATATGCGGTCCGTCCGAGCAGACCCGCAGGTACGCCCAAGGTCAAGGGCATCTACTTCTTTGGGCCGCGGGAGCCTGTTCCTGTCCAGGATGATCCGGATGAGAAGTTCAAGAAGAAATCGCGACAGGCATCGCCTTCACGAGGCGTCATGTCGTCGCAGGGCGCTCAAATCGGCGCGCAATGGAACCACAAGTCTTCGGACGCGCTAAACGCGGCGCTGGCGCGGACAGAGGACAAATGGTACCAAAGCTCCGGGAGGATGGTAGCAAAGCGGCCATCTCTCGAATGGGCTGAAACTGTCAAAGCTTGCGAGGGAATCATCGCCTTCGATGCTGTCTTGTGCAGAGGACCACGGCACGATCCTACCAGAGCATTCGTCGCGGATAACTCTAGGCCACCGGCACCCCATCCGGCCTCCTTTCTCAATCCAGCCATTGCGACCGTTGCCCTTGGACCTACTGGCTGTGAGACGTGCCATTCGTGTCCCGAAGATCCAGCCATCTTTGGCTACGCGCCATCTTCTCAAATGCCTCTCCTGAGCCCAGTCCCGCTCCACTCGAGTTCTATTCGATCCGCCCAGATGCCCCATACCAACGATGGTTCTGGGCCACCGCCTCTATACGTTCGGTGCGAGGATTGTCTCAAAGGCCGATGGTGCGAGCGATGCCACAAATGGTGGGATGAGGGTTGTTATGCGGCTTCCACTGTTGCCCAGCGAACGGAGCTACAACAAACCGAGTTTATCGAGGATATCCAATCCAATGGAGCTTCACGTGTTGTTCCGAAACATTCCATCAAGGTACATATGGGTCTCTGCGTTGAAAACTGCCTGGTTGGCGAAATGGAAATCGGCGCTGGCAGTAACGGGATGTGGGGATGAATTACTGCACTCGGTGCGCTCAGGATGACACTCCACCATGGAAGTCAAAAGTAGCGGGATTCCGGATTCCAGTCTCCATGACTGGCCTTGGAGCCTGACTATCGGAGACCACCACCTGGAGCCTGGCGTGCCGAGGTATGTGCTCCACCTTGTCGTAGAAAACAGGCTGACCGTGAACGAAATAGATTATTGGCGTTCGACGCGATTGCTTCGGCTGCGGCCACACTGTAAGTGGGAATGTTGTCTGGCTAGAGTGATAAGCTAACGTTTCCAGTGCATCACCTGCAAAGAGCTCTTCATCCGAAGGTGCCAGAAATGCCGTAACGAGTACTGTCTCGAAGACAACGACGCCTCCTCGGCCATCTGCTGCGACTGGTGCAACTACACTTCCCGTAGGACTGTCGAGATGTACTAGCTAGAGGAAACGGATGGAAACAGGACCTTAGACGAGGCCTGTATAAGTTTATGAAGGAATAGCGAAGTAGGGCTATAGTGTATTTTGAGCGTTTAGTTAGCGATAGTTTTGGAGCCATGTTGGCAACTCTCTCCTCATAGCCATTCTTAGATAATTAGAATCAGATACCCCCCTCAAGTCGTCGGTAGCTGTTCCAAGTCTCTTAGATGCAAAATGCGAAGTCATGGCTTTTCTAGCATTGACATGTATTGTCAGCATGTATCGTACTCTCACCTTCACCTTCGACACCCGGAATCTAAATGCACATTTGATACCTGATAGTACATGTTTTGGTGGCGAAGACTACTCCGTGAGCCCTTGCCCAACAGGGATCTTCGCGATCCAATCGCTGCAAGCTCCCGCCGCAGACCATCAGAACATCGCTCTCCCACCGCCCTATGAACTAAACCAACAGTTCCGATAGCGGCCACGGATCGCTGCTTCACCTTTTCGCGAGATTAGAGTAACCTTTTTGGAGTGTACTTGAGTCACCACCAGCCTTCAATCGCACGCCTCCTTACTGTTGAGCTTCCACAGCGCCCGGGGCTCTCAACAGCCTCAACAGCCTCAACACCAACTACCACGCGCCCGTGACGTCCCTCCCAGTGGGATAACGACTGCCTAAACTAATCGTTTGGCTCGCACTTCCCTCGTCGAATCCGACGTGCGCCTCCAGCGTTGCTTAGTCCGACCTCTTCGCCAGCCTCGAACTCATACACACATCGTGTACAAGCTTCATCGAAACTACCAGGACTTCCGGGTCCTCAACTACGCATCATGGTTGGAAAGAAGTCTGGACGGGCCCAACTTAGGGAGGAGGGTACGCGCATAGAAGCCGCTTGATGGGACATGCTGATGATATGGCTAGGTCTCGCACGCACGGATAACAACCTTGATCTCACAACATGGCCGGTCGTGAATATGATCAACCAGAAGAACTACTACACCGAGTTCCTGAAACGCGACGAACAATACCTCGCCGTGCGATTCCCTCAAGAAGAGGAGCGGTCGCGCATGGTGCGAGAAGCCCGGGACAAGGACCGCGCGTTGGCACAAAGGGTCCCGAAGGAATCTACAGAGGAAGGGACGGACGAGAGCGGCATCCCCAACTCCAGGGTCGACCCGTCAAAAGTCATAGTATTCCATGTCGGCAGCCAGAACCTCAGGATCGGTCTCGGCACGGATGCTCTACCCAAGACAGTGCCTATGGTGTTGGCAAGGAAGTGGAAGGAAAGCGAGTCCGAAGATGGCGAACCGAGCCCCAAGCGCATGAAGATCGAAGGCGCTGTGCCCGCGGATGCGCTTCCTGAAAAGTGGTTTGGGGAGGACTTTGCGGATCAATACATGGCCATGTCTTCTGAACTGAGGACGCGGATGCGCTCGAACAAGCGACGAGTGCTGCCCAACTCCAAGGATTTGGTCACCAACTTCAACCGACGAACACCGCCAGAGATCATCCACGAGCACAACGATGTCGACCGGATCGATTGGACCGAATTGCCCGCGGATCCAGAAAAGGCGCCAACTTACTTCACAGGCCGTGAAGCGCTTCGCATACCAGAGAACTCGAAGCCCAGGTACAAGTTGTTTTGGCCAATAAAGAACGGCACTTTCAATGAGAAGGACTACAGCAGTCGGAACCAGTGGTATCACGATATTTCGAAAATCTTTGAGGAGGCCATGAAGACCCAACTTGGGATTAAGAATTTGAAAGATCTCCCGAACTACCGATGTGTGTTCGTCATTCCGGATCTCTACGAGCGCGTATACGTGACCATGATGCTTGACATCCTGATCCGCGATCTTGGTTTTGGAAAGGTCTCTCTGCAGCAGGAGAGCCTGTCGGCCACTTTCGGTGCTGGATACGGCATTGCATGTGTTGTGGACATTGGCGCTCAAAAGACATCAATCTGCTGCGTTGATGAAGGATTGTGCAACGAGGAGTCGCGCGTTAATCTCAAGATGGGAGGTGCAGATATCACTGAAACATTCATCAAGATGATGCTCTACGGCCACTTCCCATACTCCGATATGAATCTGAAGCGGAGATATGACTTTCTGCTGGCTGAAGAGTTGAAGCAGAAGTTCTGCTCAATGGAGGAAGAGTCGGTTACGGTCAAGACATGGGACTTTCACCTTCGTGCCTCGGGTCAGGATACGAGGAAATACACCTTCAAGACCTACGACGAGACGATGCTTTCTGTTATGGTAAGACATACCGTTCGAAATTCAACTGTCCATACTAATTCCATACAGGGTCTTTTCAAACCTTCAATATTCGACTCCTCGGACAAGCTCGAAGGCCGTAGAAAGGTCATCGCGCGCTCCGTCGACCTCTACGACGGCTCACCAAACGACCCCCTCTCGCAAGCACAAATCGCAGTCATCGACACAGCAGCCGGTAAGACCACCTCGGCCTCAGTAAACGGTACCCAAGAGTCCACAAGCACGCCAGCAGCAGCAGCAGCAGCCGTCCTATCAACCCCGCAGCGACCAAGCCAACTCAACCTTCTCAACCGCCTAAACGACAACGAAAACACACCGCGCTCCTCCATCGCCGGCTCCCCAGTCCCTGAAGGCACCAACACGCCCAATCCCGACCGCGACACCCCCCTAGGCGACCCCGACCGCCCCATGACCCTCTTCCACGACCCCATCCACGAAAAAACCAAGCTCGCCGACGAGCGCGATAAAACCCTTCCCATCATCCCACTCGACCAGGCTATTCTCGAGTCACTGGCCCAGGGCGCGCGCGGCGACGATCGCAAGTTGCGCGATTTCTTCGGAGGTATCATGTTGGTTGGTGGCGGGAGCAAGACGCCTGGTCTCGGCGCATTTTTGGAAACGAGATTGAGGGAACTCAGGCCGTTCTATGGGAAAGAGATCCTTGTTGGCCCGCCGCCAAGGGAGTTCGATCCACAGGTTGTGGCTTGGAAAGGTGCTAGTGTTTTTGGGAGGTTGAGTGCAGCGGGTAATGATAGTTGGATCAGTAGGGCTGAGTACGATATTCTTGGGGCTAGGCTACTCAACAACAAATGTATGTTTGCCTGGTAGGTATGAGAGGTGGGTGGTAGGAGGGGAGGCTGGACTGGTGTGGTGTGATTGTTTGGTAAGGGCGGATAGTTGATAGGTAGAGTTCGCAAGCCGGCGTGCTTTCATGGGGGTTTGTTTAGGCTTTTTTACATTTACTAGAACATATATCATCATTATATTTACGATGATGTCCGAATCTCTCTAACATGCAATGCTCTGCCGTCTAAAATGATTCTGTAGATATCGTGCCTGTGCTTTTTTCTTCTCGATATCCTGCACTCTTCCCTAGTTTTGTCTTATCCGGTCTCATGCTCTCTTTTTTATACGGAGATATCCCAGTATCATTAATATACGTCGGAATCTTGATATATCCTCCCATGTTCCTCTCGTGTTCCTTCTCTCCTTCCTCTTCCTTCGTTCCTTCCATTCCTCCCCTGGTGTTGGATTTATGCGCCACCGTAAGCATGAACTAGACGGTGGGGGGAAGAAGAGAAGAGAAGAGAAGAGAAAATAAATGAAATGAAATGAAATGTCCGTGTTTATTCGAGTACCGTAGATTTTTCTGCATGTTCTTCGCTATGTTTTTCTGTAGGGTATTCCTCACAGCAGGAGATAAATGATAGAAGGTAGTTTGTATTTTTGTATTGTATCGTGACATGTCATGTCACTTTAAAAAGACACGGATGATTATATATCCCTAGTAGTATTATATATCTTCAAGAACTACCTCCTACATGAATTTAAGCTAAGACTAATCCATCCCTCTACCTATCTCCCCCTCTTCCTTCCTACCTTTCTACATTAATATACCTAACATAGTACAACACTCCAGTACCCCACACACAAAGAAAAAAGAACCCTAACTAAACAAAGATGTAACTACCTCCTACCTACCTACCTACCTACCTTGTAGTACCTACATCTAAACCGTGCAGTCTTACACCACCATCAACCCTTTTCCGGAACCTAGCTTACGTACATCCGAATACCTTTCCCACCTACCTAATCCGGTATCCATCCCCGAATCTCCGAAGGAGGTACCTTTTTAGGCATCGGAGTTAGTTCGAGTTCGAGTTCGAGTTCGAGGGTGAGAGTTCGGATTCTGCCGGGTAGGTGAGAGATCGATTGCTCGCTTAGAAGGGGGCTTGAACAGAGCGACTGCGGTTTGTGGTATAGTGATCTCGGTAGGCGAGTCGGGTGCCACGTGAGTATGTGTGTATCTACGGAGATGATGAGCATAGGATGGGATGGAGTTTGGTTGACCGTTGTAGTGTGGTAGGCCTGTGGGGGGTGTCGCGTGCGCGCTGAGTTGCTTGAATGTAACAGTGTCTCAACACTTCGATGGTATTGTGTAGTGTGGTAGACCATGCTGATTTAATGTGTAGGGATATAGATAGATGTCTAGTTACGAGAGATTGAAGTAGGAATATATATGTATGGAATCGTTGGCGATGTCCTGATATCCCCAAATTCCAATATCTACTTGCTCATAATCACAGCAAATCTCCCTCACTTGCATGCACCTACATAGTTCTTCTGCTATATGATAAGCTGTCTTTTCACTATATACCACCATTTTACGCTAAACGAGGCCTCTCAGTTCCGTTAATGACCTCGCACATATATAGCCACTTCCACGCAAATTACTTATCGCTTAATCATGCATCTGGCAGATGGGGGCCGCGAGATTTCGCAACAAATGCCCGTATTCAGGAACTCATACATACACATATACCTACATAGCAGGGTAGCGGGATTCGTGTGGGAGATCGTGTTCCGATTATTTGTGGAACATGTACATGTAATTGATCTTATAAATAGTTCTTTGCGTAGTGGATGTAAACTGTTGGGTAGTGCGTGGCGCGAGTAGTGGTGCGCTGAAATTGCGTGGTAAGGCATGATGACAAATAGGTAGGTAACGGGGAATCACGCTCGCTGGGACGGACGAAAATGGGTTGTTTTGGAAGTCGTTTGGGATGACTGGGCGCTTGCAAATATGCCACCAATACTGTTCTAGTAGATGAGATAATCAGACGGAATCCCGTGTACGTGTCTGTGTACGCGTACGCGTATAAAGATTATGACTACGGACTGACAACTGGTCGTTTACCGTTTACCGTATGTATCGGACCCGAGAGATAGCAGTAAGGGGCCGGCGTAGCAAAGTATACAAGGGTGGAGCATGAACGGGTTGCCCCCTCCCCCTGTCGCCCTTAGCGTCTTGGCCGAAAAGACGGCCGATTTCTCAACTCTCTGAGAGTCAATTTTGACGATTTCTGTACGATTTCGAGCTCAATTCTGCTGATTTTTGAAGTTGATAGTAGGAAGGATAGTCAAATTGATCAATAGACGCGTAGAAATGGGCGTTTTAGCTCGGATCAACTGTTGATCCGGCCGTGCTGACG
>MU006778.1:1264815-1297256 GCA_010093635.1 Massarina eburnea CBS 473.64
TTCTAGAATCGGGCAGCGTTTTAGTCAATTCTGAGGCACTTATGTGCGCCAAGACCTCCGGAACAACCATTAATCCGCGCCAAAAGGCCTATTTAGAGTAGTCTATTGATCAATTTGACTATCCTTCCTACTATCAACTTCAAAATCGAACTCAAAACCATCAAAAACCGTCAAAATTGACTCTCAGAGAGTTGAGAAATCGGCCGTCTTTTCGGCCAAGACGCTAAGGGCGACAGGGGGAGGGGGCAACCCGTTCATGCTCCACCCTTGTACAAGATGCGAGCGGCGTGGATATGTACGAGCGGCCTAAACTTGTAAAAGGTGCGAGGCGATTGGCTTGCCTGCATGCTACAACGGCGAAATCCCTGTGCCGCGCGCCTCGATCGGGCGTCAGGATGCACCCTAACCCCGAGCACCATGGCGTTAAGGCACGAACATTATTTTGCTGTTCGGAACTTGGTGATATCCCAAGTAGGTGTTGTTGTATTTGCTGACTGTCTTCCACTAGGACTACTTATCTCCTTGATTCACGGCCTGGGCCTTCTGCTCCTTGAGACCAACTTCGTCAGCAGTGCGGTCACAAAATTCGGCCATCTCGATGTCTTTGATGCTGAGTCCCAGTGGTTTGTGGGTAGTCCACTCGACGGACACCTCGTTGTAGAGATTGGACCAGGACGGATGGTGTCGCTTGGCCTTGCATTCGTCTGCAACCTTGGACATGAACCGCCATGCAGCGTTGAAGGTAGGGAAGGTGAAGTGACGTGTTATTCCCGTTCGAGACGATGTGATGCTCCATGCCGAAAGTTTCGAGAGACGATTGGGCACATGTTTAGGTTGCCCCACTGCGAAGATGATCTCGGATATCTCGCCGCCTTCAGACGTCGGACGAAATGAGGATTCTGTCGGGCGCGAAGTTGATAGACGTTGAGCTCTGATCAGAATGGCTGATTGGGCAGTAGCTCGACTCGGGGTGGCAGACCGAGCAATGGCAGGCGCGGATAAGAGTCTGGGTAGGTTGCAGGTTAGAGGCCAAGGTTCTTAGGTAATCGTGAAAGCATTGCATGTCCGGTAACACAAGGATGGGAAAGGCTTGTAGATCGGCTACGTATGGTATGGTCAATGAGTACGTACTGGGGTAAGCGCCTAAGTGCTGGTGTCATTGGAGAGGACGTGTATTCTAACTTCAATAAAATCACAAGACGCGGGGGCGGAGTCAGAATTCCAGAGAGCCGGTCAACGGCCAGGTTTGGTAGCGCGACTGTTGGGTGGTGATGTCGAGCGAAGACGTTGGGTCGGAAATGGTGGAGACTCGCAGATCAGCGCTCGGGCCCTTTTGCCAGACACGATTGATTTGGCGGTATTTTATTGAAGGTGATAAACAGACAGTGTTCATCAAGCGTGGCACGGCGGAGATGATTGTACGAGAAGCCGGGGCTACTATCGACCTGCAGTACGACTGTGGAGACCTAAGCGGAACATGCAGCTGACTGTACGAGGCCGAGAGTAGAAGGATGCAAAGACGAAAGATGCTGTGCCGCCAGAGTGCCAAGACGAGCTCGAACAGGACGGTCGGGTCGCCAAGATTAGGACTGCATTGGTCAGCAGTCAGCGTTCGACACGGCTGCTACCTCTCGTGTACACAATAATATCTAGATAATAATAAAAAACCAAGTCCTCTGTTCGCCGGGCTCCTGCCGAAAGTCGACGGCACTATAAGCGGGTCCGCATCAATCAGGCGTGGTGCGTACAATAATGTGGTATGTGGTAATATCTACTGTCTGGGTGCGGTGGGTGGGTGGCTCGCGCGGGCCATACGCTGGTTGACGTCCTGAGGCCGGAGCCGAGCCGGGCTCGCTATAAATGCGCTTCACCCCCAGAGGTCCTCTTACGCAGCTTTTAGTCATCCCAGCCCACCAACCCCATCGTCAGCCCAGACAAGTCAGTCTATCAGGTGAGTAATAGAAGAGTCCTTTGAACAAAGCACCAGCACCAGCAAGCGCATCCTTCCACGATGCTGCCAGGTGCGCGCGGGGCGTCGCTGCCTGCGCCCGCACAAAGACGTCGCAACGGCTAATCGCGACGTCAGACTCGCCTTCACTGAAGTCCACCGTCGCGACGAGGTACGCAGTGTTCGGTGTCCAGAGACGCCACACGCGCGCAGCCCATTATTGAGTTCAAGTGACGGCCGGCGCAAAGCGGATTGAAGCAGCTCGGCCCGGCGCAGTGCCCCAAGTATTGATGCCGTCGAGCTCCAGTCTGCCCACGCTGTACCCGAGTATCAGGACGTACGAGACAATGCAGCAGCAGCAGCAGCAGCAGCAGCAGCCAACCTCTCAGGTAAGCCGTCGTCCGCTCAAGCTTCGCGCTGACTGCCCGACCTCGCTTTGCTGACTGTGCGCCTAGGAGTCCAAGGGCATCGAGATGAGTTAGTGATACACTCTACCCGCTTTGGGTGTCGCAATGCCCTCGCAGGAGGCCGATTACTAACACGCATATGTAGGTTTAAGAGAGCACCTGCTCGCTGCTGGCGCCGGCCAACCCGCAGCGCCCCAGCCGATCCAGCAGCACACTGTCAGCGTCCAGCAGCACTCGCCGCAGCAGCAGCAGCAGCACGCCATTGACCCCCAGATTGCCGGCCCGCAGTACAGCATGAGCCAAGGCGAGGGTCCCGAGGGCGACATGGGCGACAACCGCAAGGGCCGTCGTGAGCTCTCCACGTCGAAGCGCGCCGCCCAGAACCGCGCTGCCCAGGTGCGTCCATCGCGACTTCCCTCGTCCGAACTTGACTAACCTGTTTAGCGTGCCTTCCGTCAACGCAAAGAGGAGTACATCAAGCAATTGAAGGACCAGGTCAAGGAGTTCGAGCAGCTGTGCGAGCTGTACAAGACTCTCCAGACCGAGAACTACCAGCTCCGCGACTACATCATCAACCTCCAGTCGCGCCTGCTCGAGACCCAGGGTGAGATCCCGCCTGCGCCTGCCGGTGTCGACCTCTCACGCCAGCACGGTGAGCCCTCGACCCTGAACCGGCCTCAGCCGCCGCAAGAGCCGACACAGGCCCCTCAGCCCAGCTCGAACAACACCGGCGGATTGTCAGAGCGACAGATTGGCGAACTCCAGATGGCCGCACAGGCTGCTGCCGCCGCACAGCACGGGCCTTCGAGCAACGGCAAGCATCCCAACGACGGCTCACTTGTCGCAGGAGACTATGACGCCAAGCGCCAGAAGACTGCCTCGCCCGTGCAAGGTCAGCAGCCCTTGCCTTCTTTCTACCCCAACCTTCATGCCAATGCTTATTAGCGGCAGGCGCACCAGCTGTAGACACTGGCTTATAGCAAGCTTCCCAGCTGCCCTAGAGGCACAGCTGCTTAATCCCCTAATATTGGCCAGTGGCTACAGCCATGTGTCAAAAAACTCTGGCGCCGCCGACTTTTGGCCCATCCACTGTTAAGTATCTTCTTTACGATGTTATGCATGCTCGAAGTTCTACCACTTCGGGTCCTTTTCCTTTACTTCCTCCGGATGGCGTTCTGTGGCAATACCATATTCCTCACGTGTTTTCATGCCTACTGGCTACTGGGTGTTTGAGGGGCTTCAAGCGCTTTCGCCGTGGGCAAATACCGACCGAGGGGGTTTTAACGACCGGGGATATTGTTTGTTACACTCTTCGTCACTTCCCACTTCACTTTTCCAGGAGATGAGGACCGACCGAGAATTGTGAAACGAACCATCTACCTTCCCCACGAACCCACACCTCTGTATATCTACGATCGATAGTTTTTTCCTTGCAACGGAAATCCGGAATGGAATTGTTATAATTCAAAATCCCAAACCTCGCTCGCTTGCTTGCTGTCTGTGTGTGCTTGCCTCGGTAGTGTGTCTCATGGTGGATATCCCCAGCAGACACCAACTGAATAGCTAATTCTTTGACCACTCAACTTGTAACTCCCTTGCTATCGTACCCCAATAGGTTAGGTAATCCGTGCTTAGTGAGCTTTCTCAGGGGTTTGGAGTGGCAAATGCTGCATCCTTGATGATGATGATGATGGATCATTATATATATATACCTACATCTAGTCTATACATATGTAGTTCACTTGCTGATTCAGGCAACTTCCCCGAGAGAGGGTGTGGGGGTGTAGTTGCACTAGCGTGGCGGAATGGGTCCGAGTATATATACAACGAATATCCGATTTCATTAGGTGGCTCTGGAAATGGGATATGTGAAGCTTTCGTGATTATTCCATCTCTACCTCGTATCGTAGTATGTGATATCGAGAACCGAGGCTGTCGTAATGGCGGGTGAGTGAGGTTTCGCAAAAAAGTGTTGCTGGTTGCTTAGATTGGGCGATGGGTTGACATTTGACTTGACTTGACTTGACTTGACTTGACTTGACTTGATTAGTTTAAGGTCAGGCAAGGTAAGATGGAATGGGTGCATTCGTGAGGGGTTTGTCAGCTCTAAAGGTCCGAGGGTGCGTCCGAGGATGTGGTCATAGTAGTGATGCGCTGTATGTAGAAAGGTGTTTTAGGCTTCGCGGAGAGTATAGTAGTCTTGATGGATGGATAGGTGGTGAATTATACAGCTAGAATATGAGAAGTAGACTACAGTACATTTAGAAAAGAGAAAGAAGAGCCCGAAACTGAAAGGTACTATGGTGGTGCGAGGCTTGACATTGCGGGATGGAGAATAGGGGGAGAGGGGGGAGAGGCGTAAAGTAGGAGAAGGAAGTGAACAGGAAGAGGAAGAAACAAGGAAATAGAGTTGTACAAGAAGGAGAAAGAAATACATAGCAAGCAGCTCGATAATCATACACCGCCACCGTCGTAAAGTCTTCCACAACGCCATGAAAAGCACCTCCTGTTACCCATCCCGATCTTTTCCTGATGATATATTCATCTCTAATACCTGGTGCATCCCACCTCTTTCTAATTATACTGTCGATTCTTCGCCTGCAGCTCCTCCTCTTTCCTCTTCCTCTCGTTCTCCATCTTCTTCACCTCCCTCACAACACCCCCACTAGCCTTCCACCACACATCCGTACCCCACCTAACCATCCTCTCTGCCGCCCCCCTCGGCCCATCAACCGCGGGCCTCACATCGAGGTAAAACACCGGCTCCCCCGTAGCTTCAGGCTCACCCTCATAATAATCGATCACGTACCGTACCTCCTCTGCCCCATTCTCGCTGTGCCTCTGCACAAACCAATCGTGTCGATCGAACGGTGCCGGGGTACCGTATTTCGAAGGCCATGCCCAGGACATGAACTGCAGCATCTGTGACTTGGGCGTTGGTTCCGTAGGTCTGCCCGTAAACCGCAGGAGTTTAGGTGGCGGGACTGATTTCGAGGGCCAGGATGTAGTGTCGAAAGGGTTCTCTGCCGTTCCTAGCATTGCATTCGCGTTTTCTTCGCCGCGGCTGCAGATCTTGTAGCCCTCGCCCAGCCCGCGACCGAAACGTCGCTCCCATGCCATGATCTCTGCCCATGCGCCCTCGTTCAGAAAATTGTGCACAGCAACCATGCTTTCTACAGCGTCAGTGGGCGTGTCTTGGTATCCCTTCCGCAGCATCGCGTTGTACATTTGCTGCGGTGAGGGGTATTCCCAGAGCGAGCCGTCCTCTTTGGGAATCGTGGAGGCTTCGCGGGAGAGGGGGAGGGCCTGCGATTGGTTTTCGGCGCGCGAGTTGGAGAGGTCAAAGGGCATGTTGTTTAAGGGGTTGAGGCGGGAGAGGAGACCGGCTTTGGGGGGCGGAGGTGCGGGTGTCGATGTCGAGGAGGGTGCTGGCGTATCGGAAGGTACGTAGGGGCATGCGCCTTGGGGTGTTGCGGCGCTGTCGGGGACGCGGGAGGGCGGCGTGTTTGCTTTGTTGTGCATGGGACATGATGGCTACAGAGGAGTTAGATGCGCTTCTTGAAGATAGTTGTGGTAAACGTACAGGAATTGCGGATGTATCACGGTGAAGGTGTTGAGCCGATGGCTCAGAGACATCTGCCCAAAACCAACCCATTGTGGGATGTGATAAGAAATCAAGCCGTAAGGAAGCGTGTGTAAAAGTCGCAAAGTTGTTACCAAAGGCGGAAGGAGTGCGTGGCGGAGAATCTCGGGGAAGAAGTTTTTGGGGCGATCCAAAGTGCAGGGTTCCCGTCGTCATCGTACAAGTAAGCGGCCAACCTTGGCTCTGATTGGCCACTGTGAAAGTTCCGGAATGCGTTGCAGAATGGTAGAATTGATTTCTTCGACAACTACTATACACTCTTGGTATCATGCGCTAAATGCGTACTCCTGCGATTCCCGACCGTACTGAATTCCATCCTTGCATATCGCCATTAAGCGGCAGCTCCCGCTGTCTTCGCAGCCAGTTGACCAGTACCCCGTGAACTGAAGATAGCCATGATGCCGAAACTGCCGTAGAACAAGACCATAGGGTATGCCACGAGCCCTCTCATCGATGACATGCGACCTGTGATATAATTAGCATCCCGCAAACAATTGTACAAGAGAGACTACTTACCGACTATGGTGAACATGGAGCTGGAAGAGTAGGAGCACCAGACAATGGCCAAGCTCGTCAAAAGGTATCCGAAGAAGCTATCGAGAGGAACTGCTATCCCCAAAGTCGCTACCAGGACCAGTGGCAAGAGGCAGTATCCCAGTACAGATGCCGATCGTGGGTATGTCAATGTAGACGAGAAGTGGACGCTTCCCTGCTGACCGTGGTCTTGACCGCCTGCGAGCTCGTTCGGGTTCAGGGGAGGTGACATGAGCGAGAGGATGGTGTGAAGGAGGAAGGTACCGAAGACGGCCAGGCCTGTATGTATCTTAGCGAGGTTCAAAGACAAAGTCGTTTCGCAACTTACCATAGATGTACCCGAAATGAAGCTTCCCGGACAACTGTATCTTGTTAGTCTAACTTCCTGTACGCAAGGTTTCTTGAAATACCAGCAGTGATGTTCCGAATATGAAGAAGAACAAGATCGGACCCGCAACATCGCTATCGTCCATGATATGCTGGTCAATCCTGCCGAACGGGTTCAGAACCGCGAGTGTCTGCACCTCAAATTAGCCACTTCCCCACAGCCGTAGACATCCACTACGCACCTTCATCTTGATATGTCCAAAGTTTACTCCCAATTCTTCCACTACACGCTGTCAGTCCATCGCTCGAATTTCTCGATCGTAGGTTTGCTTACATAGCGGCGGTTCGCCCTCATATCTGCAAAAGTCAGCCTCCATCCCCTTTTGCTATCACCGATTCGCAAACATACCCTTCTGTGCCAAATGCCGCCAACCACCCCGTCCTTAGCCCCGAAGTGCCCACACCCATCTGCCCACTCACACCGGGATTCGTAAACCCCGCGCCATACTGCGATGGATACGCCTGGCCCTGCGGCGCCCCATAGTTGGCCTGGAATGGTGTAGAGTGACCCGAGACGGGCTGGTTTGAGAATGACGACGAGTAGAATTGGAGGTTTTGCGCGCCGCCTGCGTTGCCGCCGTATTGCGGGCTTTGTCCGTAGCCGTACTGTGCCATTGTGACCGGTGTATGTTTGTAGGAGTTTTGCGACGGGAAGGAGTAAAGGTGGTGTGAAGGGATATGGTGGCCTGTTGAGCGCAAGAGAGCGGTGCCTGGTGTGGTGAGTTTGGCCTTGGGTATTACGTAGAGCTGTCGCGATGACGGGTCCTGTGGCTTAGAGAGGCCAGGTATTCGGGGCTGGAGGAATACTCGGCGTGCGAAAGTCCAAAATCGCGACGACTGCGAACGACTGGAATAATGTGGAGTGGTGAAGCTTCAAAAAGTGCCGCCACTTGTTTGTTCGTGTCGCTTCGGAGCTTCATGTCTGAGGTAATACGTCGATCCCGGGTCACGTGTCAAGAGAGGGGTTGCGACTGCCATGGCGTCTCTGGTACCATCACATTAAATTGCGATTTAGTTCCAAAGGGTACATGACTTTCTATGGAGTAACTAAAGTTTAACTTCTGCAATTGGCCCTGCCATTTGCCCAACAATGCTTCGCTTTGTCATGTCTCATCAAGTATGTCGCCGTCAATCCGGCAGTATCAATGCACAAGTCCTTTCCGTTCACTTACGTCTTGACGTCAGGCTCGGTGCGGCCGACAAACTCCTGAAGCTTGAGCAAGTCGGTAGCCAGCTTCACATTATCCTTGAGGTAAACCTGCGCATCCAGCTCGTGCTTGGACTCGTCCGACTCATGCTTCTCAACGTATAGACGGATGGTCGCGCCGCTGCTACCCGTTCCAGATAGACGGACAACAATGCGGCTGCCGTCGTCAAACTTGACGTAGATACCCTGGTTCTTGCTGACGCTGCCATCAAGGTCGGTGTAGGAGAAGTCGTCAGCCTCAACGACCTTACGGCCGGAGACAGTGGAGCCGACGAATTCAGCCTTCTTGGTCGTAATGTATTCATTCATGTTGGCCACAACCTTGTTGGCACCATCAGAGTCGACACCCTCGTAGTCGTAGCGCGTGAAGAATGTACGTCCGTATGTCTTCCAGAAGTCTTTCTGGATGGAAGCAATGCTGGGTGTGGTACCAGTCTGCTCTCCAACACCCGCGAGGATGTTTAGCCATGCAACGACAGCCCATAGTCCGTCCTTCTCACGGATGTGGTTGCTTCCGGTTCCGAAACTCTCCTCACCGCAGATGTTCATCTTATCGGCATCGAAGAGACCGCAGAAGAACTTCCAGCCGGTGGGCACCTCGTATGATTGTACGCCCTTCTTCTTTGCCACTAGGTCAATAGCGCCCGATGTGGGCATGCTTCGTGCTAGGCCGTAAATTCCCTGCTTCTTGAACCAAGGGATGAGCTCCGCGTGGTGAGCAATGATGGCCAGACTGTCTCCCGGGGAGACGAAGGAGTTGGCGCCGTAGATCATGTTCCGGTCACCGTCACCATCGCTGGCAGCACCGAAGTGGATGTTGTTCTTGTCGACAGCATCAACGAGCGACTTGGCGTATACGAGGTTGGGGTCGGGGTGATGGCCTCCGAAGTCAGGCTTGGGGGTGCCTAAAGGTGGAATACGAAGTCAGCAGAGCTCCTCTTTTAGTGCCACCCCACGAGAGGTTACGTACAGTTCTGTGTGCTGTTGGGGATTCCAAGCTCCTTCTCGAAGATGTCGATGCCGTACGGGCCAGTGACACCGCTGAGACCGTCGAAAAGCACCTTGAAGTCAGAGTGCTTCTTGAGGAACGACTTGATAAGGTCGAAGTCGAAGATGTCCTTGAGCATCTTAAGGTAGTCCTCGGTGGAGTGTACGATCTCGACCTCGAGCGGACCGTAGGTCTTGGTGCCGATTGTCGACAGGTCAACATCGGGGATGTCGGCGATCTTGTATGAGGCGAGGTTCTTCGAGGCCTCGAAGATCTTATTTGTGACACTCTCGGGAGCCGGGGCACCGTTGGAGAGGTTGTACTTCATGCCAAAGTCCTCGGTTGGGCCTGTTCTGGTTAGTGTTGCCCGTCTTAACAGGGGTGAGCTGCTCTACCTCCTGGGTTGTGGCTGGCGGTGAGCAGAATGCCACCGGTCGCCTTTCGTATCCTGATAATGTGGCTGGCAGCCGGCGTGCTCATAATGCCATTCTGGCCGATCAAGAGCTTCTTGACGCCATATGCCGCTCCGATCTTGGCGATCAACTGTGTGACTTCTGGGTTCCAGTAGCGTCCATCGCCGCCGACGACCAGGAAAGAGCCCTCGACACCCTCGGGGATCGACTGTAGGATGCTGGCGACGAATGCCTCCGAGTAGTTCTCCTGCTGGAAGACCTTGACCTTCTTGCGTAGGCCAGAGCTAGTGCGGAACCACGAGTTAGCCATATCCAAACATTGGGGGGGAACCGAGCTTCGGAGAGAGACTAAAGGCCATACTGCTGAAATAGGGCATAGAGAGGTGGTGGTTGGGGAGCAATATCGAGGGGGTTGCAGGCAATAAGAAAAGGCCAAGAGACGAGGGGTAGTACAGCCGGAAGTTTGTACTTACGTGCCGGGCTTCTGGTCAGTGAAGGGCTTGAGGGAGACGGTTCGGACGCTCATGATGGGTGTTTTTGATGGTGATCAAGATGGTATGGGAGGAATTGGTGGTTGACAGAGGGGGTCTGGCAGCTGTCGGTCGACTTTTGACAACAACGAGGGGCAGCTATCCCCCCCACTAGACAGCAGCGGGGCGACGCATTGGCCGTGCGGAAACCGCCACTCGCTCCTCCTTGCCTGCTGATTCGCCATCATCATGGGCGCTAGTCGTCCGCTTGCCTCAATTCCCTCTTCGTCGAGGAAAACAGACCGTCTCGACATCTCGACAACACCAACTCCGACCACCCTAGCCTTGACAGGGGATCGTGCCTCGACGAGATGCTGACCAGATGCTGATGAGGCCGGACAAGCCGTCCACTAGCGATCGGCCCGAGATTGGTCACAACGGCTCTGCATGACCCTGCTACGCCGCCTTGCACCACACATTCGCCCTCAACAGACGGTCGACTTCATTTACATATACAGCTTGAAACCAACCTTTCTTCTGTACTCATATCGCCGGTGGTCGCCTTTTCCCAGCATCTGGACAGGCGCCTGCCTGTGTTGGCTATTTCGCTCCTCCCTGTCTTGCTCCAATATCAACTTCCAATATGGGCATCGCAGGTCTGGCTCGCCGGTTAGAGCCCTATCGCGCTCGTATTGAAGCTGCAGACCTTGCGGGCTATAGAGCGATCGTGGATGGCCCTTCGCTGGCCTATCATGCTGAAAAGCTCGCCTACGCAAGCTTGGGCAACCATTCGCGCAGCCCGTCATATGTGGACATCAACCGCAAGGCCTTGAGTTGGCTAAAAGCCCTCGAGGGCCTGAATATCAAGGTGTGAGTGACCGGCTCGTCCACTCGTATCTTCGCCCAGAGTACCATTCCCATCGTCTAGCATGCACAATCCACCGTTGGCATCAAAGTGAACAGTCATGTATCAATTGTCTAGCTACACTTTCCACTGCTCTAGACTGTGGGGAATGCAGTTCATTGAGATCCCCAACTGGTGTCTCCGAACATACTTTCCCAACATTCTATTATTAGCCTTCATATCCTTCACTGCTCTGTCACCGAGCAGATCGGTTGCATTCAATCTTGCGGAAAATATGCATGACGAAGCTTAACTGCGTGGATCACTGTCGTTGCTGATACTATGTGTACAGGGCAGCCATATTGTTCGACGGTTCGCTACCAGCAACGAAGGTAGACGAACGACTTTCCAGACTCAATCACAGTAATTCACGAGTGAGACTATTGCGAATCCAGTATCCAAACGCCGCATGTCCCATCCCTACACCACTCCGCTCGATTTCCTACCCATTCCTGGCTCCATCCCTGAGGGAAGCATTGGCTGACAGTGAGTATGCCTCGGCCACTCACATGGTTCCGGGAGAGGCGGATGACTGGTGTGCGCCATATGCGGATGATGCACCGCGCCCAGTCATCTTCAGTAGCGACTCCGACCTGCTTCTGTACGATTACAGTGCAGAATGTCGAATTGTAATGTTCGACAACGTTGAACTTTGGCCAGAGCCGCAATTCAACGGTTTCTCTCCTGTCCAAACCGCTCGTTCTTTTGGTTTGACAAGTCTCATTCCATTTGCGTACTGCCTGAGCTTGGACAAGCACCTCACGTTCAGCGCTTTACTAGAAGGTGCCAAGGATGTAGATCCGGATTCCAGCGATTACCGCGAATTCAGCAGTCGCTACGAGAGAACAGAGACTTCCGACGCATACTTCGAGCATTTTCGATCCCATCCGACAACTCCTCAGTACCTCGACGTTAGGATCTCGGAGTTCTTCGATCAGGTCAATGGCAACATTACCAAACCGGTCGTTTATCTTCCTCTTCTAGTCGAAGACCCGAACGCAGCATCGGCGTGGAATATGGGTAACGACATCCGGCTATTGGCCTACTCGCTGTTCACCAAGATGCCAACCTCATCATTCTCATTCTTCAGTCCAAACGAAAAGCACCGTCCCACAGTGGAAGAATACAGGCGCAAGGCACAAGGCGTCCCAACCCACCAAGTGCAGCTATACAAACCCGATGAGCTAGTCCCTGCCGCCAGGGACATGGCCGACAATATCAGCACCTGGATGCAATGGATGATGGACCGACAAGTCCCACGAGACCTCATCTGGCCACTAATCGCCGCCAACCTCGTCCTCCTCGATCTTCCCAAAGCACCGAAAATATCCTTCCTAATCAGCGTCCTCACTGCCGACTTCAACAATAGTTGGGACTTTGTTCACCTCACCGCTCGTCTCCACGCTACCTTGTACTCTCTCCGTATCCTCCAACAATGCGTCTGCATGTGGTTAGCAGAGCACCAGTACTCTTCGGCTGAACCGCGTCAACATATGGATACCTTGTATAGAATACTGGCGGATATGCCTGGAATTGCCGAACTTATCCTCGTGCCAGGCCAGGACAAGAAATCGGGTGTTGATCTAGTGTTATTGAGGGATCTGCTGGAGGAGATATATACTGCTGCTGAGATGGAGATCCCAAGTGAGAAGGTGTCGAAAAATAAAGCGAAGAAGGTGCTGAGAGAGGCTGAGAGGAAGGAGAGGCAAAAGCGCGAGAAGGAGGCGGAAGGGGAACGCAGCTTTAATGTGTTTGATTTGTTGAACCGCGCACCGTCATGATGTATCACGTAACCCGACATATGACGCTGTAACGAAAGCCCCGGTTTCCTCCCCTAAAGTAGTTGCAGATTTCTTTAACTTTTGTCTTGCGAGAGGATTTTACTTTGGATACCCCTTGTTCGGGTCGGCGTACATCACGACGCGTCTCTCTCCGCTCTACTGTACAACACAACGGAATGATATCTTTTCACATATCCGCCAAAAAGAAATATATACCCATTGAAGGCGAAGGAAAAGCCAAACCAAGAAACACCAAATTCGCCATCATGACACGTCAAACGCCACCCAAATGACGCCGCAGCCCAACCAACATCGATACTTGCTCACTTTCACACACCCCGCCCTCAAATATCTTCCCTAAACAAACTTCTCCGACTCTCTGTCGGACTGCTCTTATCCTTCTTGTGCTGCCCCTGTGGCGCGTATGCTCCCACCGACGCAGCACCCCCATAACTAGTATCCACATGCTGATCCAGCGGCCTCGGGCTCACGCCCCTCAAGCTTGCCGCCGCATGATCGTCCCCAAATGGGTTCTGCAGCGCATTCCTATCATCGTACTCGCGTGTGCGGCTGCGACCCCTCTCCGGCTCCTGGAAGGCTGGCGACGGCGCTCCGTACGGCGAACTCTCGAACGGATTCGAGCTTGCTGGACCGCCGCTGCCACTCCTCCCGTGCAGCGGGTCTTGCAGGCCGAGTTCCTGCTCTTCGTAGTACGCCTCGTTGCCTACGCGCGCATCCCAGGCCTCGTCGGGGTCGAGGCGACTTCCTGCTCCGCGGCCTCGTGGCGCGCTGCTGTCATTATATGCGCCCGATGAGGCTTCGTAGGCGCCGACTGCGGAGCGGTTGTTGCGGTTCTTGAACTTGTAGACTTGCGCATCGAACCAGCCTTTTATGCCGACGGGGGCGGGACCGGGGTAGTTTGACTCCGTGGTCGAAGACGAGGACGACGCGAAGGGGTTCAGTGATGGTGGGGGGAGGCCGAGCTTGTTGGCTTGCATGCGCGAATAGAGGACCCAGCCTCCGTAGCCCCCGAGCACCAGGAAGATGAGGATTATGAGGAAGACCACGCCGCCGTTCATGGTGGGCTATGTGCTTTTGTTGATGTTGATGTTGTTGGTGGTGGTGGGGGTTTGGTGGTGTGTGGGAGGGTGATGGTGGGAGGTGAGCGGTAGGACAGGTGTGCGCTTGTATCGCGATCAAAGGCCCCCCAGATGCTGCGCAGCGCAGAAGCTGGCTGGCCGCTGCTTATGCGTATATCCGGGCTCGGAGGATCGCGGAACTAGAAGCTCAATGCGACGGTGGGAGGATCGATAACGGTGATCAGCGCAGGTTCGCAGGCGGTAGGCTAAAGAGTGAGGGGAGAGAGTCAGCGAGCGCGCGCAGGGCAGGAGAAATTGCTGAGTAGTGGTGTATGCACCTGCACCTTTGCGTTGGCTGGAGCTGAGGCCTCTAACCCGGCGGCGGCTGAGCTGGGCTGGGGAATCCAAGCTCGAGAGTCCCCGTCTGCCAAGTGCTCCCGGGATGACGTAAAGCGCTCCGCCCAGTGTACTACTAAGCATGTCATGCAGTAGTTATCGTGGCCGTGGCTCTCTATTTTGAGTGTTTTGAGCTGATCGCCATGGAGACGAAACGGGCCCTCCCTTCCTTCTCTTGTAACTAATATATTATTCAGCGAAAGCGTAGCCATTGCGTGACTTGTGGGCAAATGGGCTACACGCACGACAGCATTAGCAACATGGCCGACTCCGAAACCCTCACCTTCAAAGCCACTACGGGCGAACAATACACAATCTCTAGCAAAGACCTCGTAGCCTGCATACCAACTCCCAACTCGGAACCTGCATCTTCGACCATTATATATGTAGATAATGATGCAAAAGACGATACAGCACTTCCCAGCATCAAGATCATCCACGGTGACCTCCCTGCAACCAGCACCCCACCAGAGACCAGTGACACCGAAACCCACATCATCATCTCCCCCGGCTCGGGCACCAAAAAAGCTTCGCTATTCTACATCAGCGTCCTCCAACCCGTTCTCGAGACCCTCTTCCCCAAAGGCCACACCAACTTCCTAGTCCACACCACCACCTCCGCAACCACAGTGTCCGAACTAAGCAGCGACATATTCCTCCCCACGGCCACGGCCGGCATAAATCTGCGCATAATCCTCCTCACCGGCGACGGCGGCATACTCGACATCCTAAATGAATTCCACACACACCCCCCATCCGCATCATACGCAGCTCCCGAACTCGTTCTCCTCCCCCTAGGCACAGCAAACGCGCTCTTCCACTCCAGCAACGCAGCCAAGGACAACACATGGGGTCTCCGCGCCCTCGTATCCCGCACCACGAAACCCCTCCCTACATTCACAGCCTCCTTTTCCCCCGGCGCACGGCTCCTCGTCGACGAAGCCCGGAAAGAAAATGAACTACCCCTCGACCCATCCACCGGACACCGCGTCCTTCACGGCGCCGTGGTAGGGAGTTGGGCGATGCATGCGGCGCTGGTAGCGGACAGCGATACCTCCGAGTACCGTAAATACGGCATCGACCGCTTCAAGATGGCGGCCAAGCACGCTTTATACCCGTCTACCGGCGACGCTCCACATGTCTACAAAGCCGGTATTTCTCTGCTCAGAAACGATACTTGGGCCTCGCTCGAGGAACAAGAACATATGTATGTCTTACTAACCCTAGTATCCAATCTCGAACAATCTTTCTGTGTTTCACCGGCAACGAAGCCGCTAGATGGCTCCATGCATGTAGTGCATTTCGGCCCGACGGCTGGGGACGAGGCGATGCGGATCATGGGTCTTGCGTATCAGGGCGGGAAACATGTTGATGATGGTGCTGTGAGGTATGAGGCTGTTGATGGTCTGAGGATCGTATTCAAGGAGGACGAGGATAGGTGGAGGAGGATCTGTGTGGATGGGAAGATTGTGAGGGTGGAGAGGGGTGGGTGGGTGGAATTTAGGAAGGGGGAGGGGAGAGTTGTGGATGTAGTTGTTTGAGGTTTGGTGTGGGAGGCCTAAGATGGAGAGATTGGCGGACTGGGGAAGGGGATCCCCGTCACAATGGATGCTCAGGCGACATGGCTGAGACTTGTTATGTTTATGACGAATTATATATTATGAGAATGGCACGGGAGACGAATCGAATTGTGGGGAAACGAAGACAAGCATCACACCCATTAGGTAACAGAACTACCATATCTTAAGACATGATCTGGGAATTGTATTACCTGCTTCAGCTACTCGTTTAACTGTACTATACTAACTTACAACCCGAATTTTCAAGTCGTAATGACTAACATAACACAGAAATTACTCCGAAGAGTATACAGCATGCCCCCCAACCAACCGACGTAGCCCATACTCGCAAAATATACCCCTTAATCGTATTCCAATCACTCTTGACCCTTCCCACCATCCACATTCCCCGCAGGAGAAGATACAGGCACTTTAAGGAGGCTAGTCTCTTCAAGAATCTCCGCCTCGGAAGGTGGATGACTGCAAAGCGCTGCTTTCTTGCCCGGGGACGGCGTCGACAGGGCCTTCTTCTCGAGCTCGTCGGTGTCCTGGTCTACATGTACAGGCGATGAAACTGAAGCAGCACCAGTTTGAGTAGAATCCATGCGAGAACGGGAAGCCTCTGTGGGGTCGAGTCCGGGAAGGAACAGCGGCTCACTGATCGAGCGGGTCTTCAGACTGCGCGCAAGGCTCCTGCGTTTAGAGGCGGAGCGAGGGAGGGTCCTGGGGATTGTGGTTCCTGTGGCCCTAGGAGAGACGACACGGATTGGCGAGGTATCGTTATCGCCTTCGTCGTTCTCTTCTTCTTCGTTGCGGTTTTTTCTACCACCAAGCTTTCCCTTGAAGTCGTTAAACTTCTTGCGCATTCCGGTACGAGGGCTGGCCTCTCCGGCTTGTTTACTTTCACTTGCTCCATCGAATTGGGATATGATGATATCGTCACTTTCGTGACCGTCGGTGTCATCATCGGAGATATCGATAGATGCTTTGTCAGTAGTCGGGTAGTGCCTAGAGCCGCAAATAAAGAATCAGTAAACCTAATACACAAAGAATCTGATCAAACGGATTGCTTTTTCACTGAGACGTAGACAATAGTGAAGTGCTCACCGTTGCAGCTCTTGTTCCAGCTTGACCAGTTTCTCCGCAGTTTTCTTCTTGTTCCAGAGTATAAAATATCTTCCTCGTAGTTTGAGAAGCTCCTGGTGCGTGCCCTGTTCAGCGATATGGCCTTGATGCATGACGCATATGACATCTGCCTGCTGGACTGTGGATAGGTGGTGAGAAACTATGAGCGTAGTACGGCTCTTGGAGATCCTGGCAAAAGAGTCTAGGGTCTCCGACTCGATAGCGTTGTCGACACTGGCTGTAGCTTCATTCAAGACGATGATCTTAGGATCTCGGAGGAATAGCTGAGCAATAGCAAGTCGCTGTCTTCCTCCAACAGATAACATAACACCACGTTCATTAAGCCTCGAGTTGTAGCCCTTTGTAAACGATAAGATCTGATCGTGGATTGCCGCGTTCTTGCAAGCTTCCATAACTTCGTCATCCGTTGCTTCCAGACGAGCGTATCGAACGATTTCCATAAGAGTGTCATTGTAGAAAGATTGCTCTTGCCTCACAATGCCAATAGTATCTCGTAAACTCTTCTGGGTAACTCCACGGATGTCTTGCTTGTCGATGAGAATGGAACCTCTAGTGACGTCGTATCCGCGGAAGAGTAGCTTATTGCAGATTGTCCTTTTCCCGCTACCAGACAGACCTACGAAGGCCATAGTTGTTCCTGGCTTAATTTTGAAACTCAAATTTTGGACAACCGGATTGAGGTCATGATACGAAAAACTGACATGTCGGAATTCGATTTCCCCTCCTTTGTGCACGAGATCGTAGGCATCCTCGGCATCGGTAACGGTCGACCGGAGTCGAATAACCTCCAAGAGCCGTTCAGTATCGATGCAAAAATCGGCAACTGTATTGTAGATGTGTGAAATCTTGTATAAGGGTGCTGTGAAAACCGAACAAAACAGTAAAAGAGTGACAAAGTCGCCGATAGTTCGTTGAGTCTTGATAACA
This sequence comes from Massarina eburnea CBS 473.64, assembly GCA_010093635.1. Classification (NCBI taxonomy): domain Eukaryota; kingdom Fungi; phylum Ascomycota; class Dothideomycetes; order Pleosporales; family Massarinaceae; genus Massarina; species Massarina eburnea. Next base: position 1,282,605 of record MU006778.1, read on the forward strand.
AGGTATACTGCACGGAACAAGAACGCACAGTATCCGAAGAAAATGACGATACTTTGTAGGACGTTCATCACCAGTTCAATATTGTAAGAACGTTCCATTTCGCGTTGCCCTGAATATGTATTCTTCTCGACACGCCTCTTCTGATACTCTTGTTGATTAAAATCGAAGGCGGATACCCAGTTTGCGAGGCTTTCGTGGTAAATGTTTCGTTCGATATGACGAGTCGCTTGATGTTTGCGCCGTTCTCGGGCAACCCAGGGCGTCAGTTTGTAAGTGACTATGCCATAGAAAACATAGGTCGCAGTCATTATTAGACCGATGTATGCATCGAAGAGGTACGTGAGGTAGCCGACGACCATAACTGAAAAGAAATCAGTAAATAGTTCCAGTAGAGCCGAATTTGCACTTACAAATATCCACGAACAAAGGTAGTATGGAATCAAAGTACGCATCTATGAAAGAGTTGATCTTCGAACCCTGCTCAATGGCCGCCTGTACTTCTCCTGTCTGTTTATCTTCGTGAAACTGTAAGGACAGCCCCATCACATGCGCGAAACATGTAAAGAAGAGCCCTTTGTATGACCAGTGAGAGAGCCTCGAGCTTAACCACCGTCGAGCTTGCGCCAAAATAATGTCGTTGGGTATTTTGATGGCAATGATGAGAATTCCCATGTCTCGGAATGGGAACCGGTCAGTGTCTCTCATCTTGTTGATCTTGTCGACTAGGTTACCAAGCAGGTGCAACGAAATCAGGTTCGCAGCGCAGCCGCAAACCACGAGGAAGAGCATACATAATGTGTAGAATTTCAGATGGAAATTGTTGGTTGGCAAAATACGTGGTAAAAGGAACCAAACTTCTTGCAAGTACGACCACCAACCGTCAAGCTCTTGAACGCGTTGAAGTTGCTTCCGCCGATAAAGATTTGTGTCATGACTTTCACTGCTGTCGCTAACATCCTTATTGGAGCCAGATAGTTCGTCGTCGTCCCCATCGCCGGATGCTGCGGTTGGAGTGGGGGAGAGGGGTGGTTGCAGCACGATGCCTCGTTGTGCTAGTTCTTTGATCGTTGCGCGTGTGAAGTAAATGGATACGGATTGGAGAGCGATACCTCGAAGTTTGTGGAATGGGAGTCGATTGTGTTCAATGAATCTTCCAGATGCACACTGGAACGACAGGGCCATGAGTGAGAGTTCTAAAGCCGCGGCTACACTCCAGAAGGTCATAGTAGACAAGCGGGATAAACCGCGTGAGTCCGAATAGACGATGGACATGACCAGCCAACCCAAGAAGAAGAGCGAGGTATACACCATGGCATCCTCTTCGGCTACCCAGTTGCCCCGGCGTGATTGCCTGGCCACGAACAGAGTTCCTTCTATAACATAGGAAACTGCGAGGACCTGAGCAAAGCGTGTTGAGATGGCTCTCTCGCGTGGGGTCAACACTGAAAGAGTAGAAGATCGAAGGAAACAAAGAGGGATCGTAGCGAGCAAGATGGCGCCTAGAAAGACAAATGGATACAAAGAACGGAACAGCTTGAGATACGAGCAGGCGTTTGTACTCATTTTGACAGTGATCACAGGCGAACCACATTCAATTTCCAGTCCTGGTCGCTCACTGTTGCGATGGGAAGAGAGGTGTTATCGAGCACAGAAGACGAGCTGAGTGAAGAAGCATTGTTGTCCACAACAAAAGCGAGGGAACGAGACCTCGGGAGAAACCGCGTGTTTAAACGTAAATAGAAGGGGTGTACTGCAAAAATGACCTCGACACCTAACGTGCCTTCTACCTTTTATGGTCGCTAGTGCCATCCCAGTGTTTGCCAACCCCTCACTATTCCTATTCGCATCCCTCTACAAGATAAAGGTTCAAGCACCATTGCAACATTATCCCATTCCTAATCAACATCCGGCACCAACTGCCCGTTAATAATCGTCATACCCTCTCTCCCCAGCTTCCTCATAGCCTTCAACGCCTCCTCATCCCTCAACTTCCTCGTTTCCTCATCGGTAACCAACACGAAATCATGCGTAAGTAGCTTCGTGCCCTCCTCTACACCATACTTCTTCGCCTGCTCAGCACTAACCGTACCCAATTCAATGACCAGGGAGTCCTTGACGCCGAAGACAGCGTCTGAGGTCTCGTACGGGTCTCCACGGAGAAACAACGTGCTAGTAAGTAGGCACAGGTCAGTGTAACTATTCACCACAAAGATGGAGGCGATGGGATACGGGATGGAGGCGAGAGGAACATACGTAATAAGCCGATCAAAACCGCCCTTCTCAAACATGAAATGCATATGACTCGGTCTCCACGAATGTCTCCCCAACACCTTCAACATCTTTCCAACCGGTCCATCAAACGGAATTGAATACGGAACCGGCACAATCGCCTTGAACCAAAACACTCCCTCCTTGTCACTCTTAATCACGGCCCTTCCGTCAGGTTCACCGCTGTAGTCCGAGTACTGCACGTCGTACGAGCCCTTGCTATCCGTTTCCCAGATATCGACCTTGGCGTCGGCGATCGGGGCCCCGGAGGTGGCCTTGACGGTGCAAAGACAGAGGAGCGGCGTGCCGGAGGGGTCGCCGCTGATGGCGGAGCCGAGATCAAGGTCATGCGCGTCGTGCGTATGGTAGGGGCCTAGTACTGTGCCTTCAGTTGAAGAAGGGGGTTTGGGGTGGTCGATTGAGTCGACTAAGAGGGAGAGGCCGAGCGTGTCGGAGAGGAGGATGAATTCCTAATGCCCGACCGCATGTGTTAGTTATATGAAGCTATTCTATCTTCGCCTAGAGGTGTTTCTTGAATTGCTGCATTCTTCATACCTGGCGCACATCTGTGCATTTCTTTCCTACGGCGGTGAGGAACTCTATTCCTGCCATCCACTCATCCGTGCTCAATCGCGTCTCGCGGGCGAAGTCGTGAAGGTGCGTAACTAGTCTTTCCAAGATGTATTTTAGACGGGGGTCGGAGCCTTGCGAGTTGATGCGATGCACATTCTCGGTGATGTTATCGATGGTGAGGTCTTTGAGGATGGGTACGTCGACTTTGGGAGGTTGTCCTGCCATTGTGATCGTGATTGAAAGAGCTCTTACTCGGGAGGCTCTAGCTAGTAAAGAGTGGCTAGGGAGTAATAATAGGGACGAGTTGGCTTCCGAAGGGACAGAAGGAAGCAAGTAAAGAGAACAGAGACGCGTCAGTTACAAATAGGAAATACCACTGCGGTCCGATTCCGCACGCACGCATAGACGGAGAAAGGTGGTAAAAGGAATAAAGTATACATCCATCAGTCATGAATTGGACCATGTGCTCCTCACTTCATAGCTATGCATGCGGAATTGGACCGCGCTGCCCATAGGTCCATTAGGATTTCGTCGGGAGGCATTTCGCCGCTTGCGCCGATGCGAAGTCAGATGGGAGCTCCAAATCGGCATCTAGTCGATGTGGGGCTATACGTACTTATGTAGGTGACGTAGCTCGAATGTTGTCACGTGATGATTGCAACTTCATTCAAATGTCACCTGCCAAAAGATGGCGTAGTACATAGATAGTAGGCTTTACATGGCAGGATTGGTGAAGGCGTGTACAAATGTAGTAAACCGTCGTACGATGTACGGAGAAGGCTCGGCGCTGGGGTGGTCTTGGCGGACATACCTCCATCCAAACAACAGAGTCCCGGAATATACGAGAAATAGTAGCCCAATTATTGTTACTTGTCGAAACTGAATTCGGGAAGTTGTCCAAATCATGCAACGTCCTGCGCGAGATTAGCCTGAAAGACAGCACGTCACGGCGCTGCAGGAACACAGTGCGAGCAATATATGGAACAGCACTAGAAGCATAATCTTCCATATTGCCACGGAACTACCCTATCCATATTCCCGTCGGGTGCATCTAGCACCGTCCTATCCACTGGACAAAAGAAGGCGCATGCTGTGCGCCATGATTCGCAATCTTGAGTCAAAAATCAACCGTGCTATCTCGTCGCCTATCGAAAAAAGTCCTGGATCGAAATCGTGTAAAGGGGTATGCTGAAGAAAGTGAAGAAAGGCCGAGATAAAGTTTTGCTGCACTGAAGAAGGGATTATATCAGTGATATATGGGTAACCGAGGCTGCTGTTTCGTGCAGGATAATAGTCGAAAGCACTTCGAAGTCGGTGTCCAGTTTGCCATCTATCTAGGCGCTGTTCTTCGGGTTCTTGGGGCTCTTCTTCCACTGGGAGCCTATGTCAGCCAATACCGTGGTGAAAACAGATACGGTGAGAGAATAGGATGGTAGATGTGAAGTGAGAAAACGTGGAAAGATGTCTCGCTAAGACTCAACTTACGTCGGCACCCAAGCTCTTCTGTTGCTCCTTGAAGTCTTGGTCCTTGTACTTGGAGCGGTTCTCCTTGACTGTAACATTCGTTAGTACAATACATCTATTGACAGTTGTTATTGGTCCGGAAGTCACGAGGCAAGAACGCGTTGAGACGCGACTTTGACGCGACTTTCGAAAAAAATGGGGGTGTAACCCACAGAAAGCTTGCATCCTGACCATTTGCTCGCGCATCTTTTGCTTTTTGGCACCTTTGGGGCCGACAGCCTTCTTCACGCCAGCGTTGGTCTTCGCCTTGGGAGGAGGAGCAGCAACTTTGGTAGCGGGAGCCATTGTTGATATGTCGCGTAATTTATGAATTGATGGATGTTCTTCTTGTGATCGATTCGTGGGGATACAAGAGAAATTGATATTTGGACAATTTGTTGGTGTAAAGTTGAGAGTAAAGATGAGGGCAAACATTAGTTAAATCAACAGCCCAAATGAGATGCACTAGTCCTGTATAGGCTAGACAGTATAGGGTGGTTCTTTCCCTATCCCTCAATGTATGACCGAGATGCAGGTCATCGGTTTGCGCCCTGCATTGAGGCTGAAACGGCATGTATTAGATCCTTGTCAACATTGTTTAGATGGAAGAATGCCGGTATGCAAATGGGAGAAAGAGACGACGCGCTGAAGAGGTTAAGGAGAAGCGAACAGAAGGGTAAAAGATCGTCAGACGAGTGTAACACCGACGGACTTTGTAATGCTGTATCAGAAGTCTAGCCTCACCTTGCCTCGCCTCGCCTGCTCGTCCTGTTCCATCGACTTCATAGGTCACAATCCCCTTTTGCAGACATGGCAGGCCCCAGCTAATCACAGCTGAGCTGCTGCAGCTTTGGCTTCCGGGCTGCCCACTGCGACCAGTCTTCCAACAACAAGGTACTTGTCCAGGAAACGCTCCTCCCAGCCGCGCATAGCCTCCATCTGTTCGGCATCAAGGTCATGCAGTGTGTCAAGCGGACCGTCCAAGTCATTCGTCAACATGTCCTCGTCGAAGCTGCCACATGCAAGTCCTCGACTGGCATCTCTTCCTGCGAAGTTGGCATACGGACCGCCCGGACCGTAGAAATTCCTTCCCGCGGTGACATCAAACACTTGCCCGCGCACAGAGAGGTAGACCGGCATGTCTTTCAGGCCATTGTAGGGGAGCAGCTCGGGCGGGGTGAAGGTGCGGAAGACGGTGGGTGGCGGCGCCTTGGGGAGGGTCTGCGGCTTCGCGGGCTTCAGGCGGAGGTAGACCAGTACGGCGAAGAGTGACAAGAGGAGCAGGTTAATCGGAGTCGCCGGAGATGCTCTAACGAGAATGTCAGCCGGCGGATGTTGCTCGAGGGCTGCTCGAGAGGCTTACGCATGAGTAGCAAGTGGGGGAGTGGAGGCTGCACACTGTCAGTCGCGAACATTCCCAAAGGGCGTCGTGGCTCCTGACTCACAATCTGCCATTATCGCAGCACTCGATGTCTAGCGACTATGTGTAGAGTAAGAGTACGGACTGGTCGTGCGGCGTATCTATGTGGTAAGCGGCGGTCTGTGTTGGTGGGGGCTTTGTAAATATGTATTGTATTATTGATGATGCAACTCCGAGCTGACTACTTCGTGCATCCGCACTCGCCACGCTAAGAGTCCACCAACAGTCTGGAGCGAGAGTCAGCTTTGGAACCTTCGTCCTCGCTGCTGCACCCCTGAGCCCAGGCAGTAGACCCAGGTTACACTCAGCAGAGCCGTGTGGCGTAGGCTGGGCGACAAAGACAATATCTCAAGTCGTCATCTAGTCATCTCGGCGCCGGACTCCCGGTCCCTCACTGACCTCACAGTCTGTTCACTATTATTGTTTATATACAAGGCAAATGCCATCGCGCGCCTGGCCAAGCATCCCCAACGCGCCTCGCTCGAACAGCCGGGTCTTGCTTGCCAGTCCGTCTGAAACCGCCGACAGCGGCCCTGAAACCCTTCATCTCGGTCGCCAGCACGGCCTCCCATTCGTCGACGAGTTGCGGAGAATTAACTCACAGGAAACAAACTCTGGCTGTCTACAGTCTGTATCGAACCATCGCAGGCGCCGTGTCGTTTTCCCGACGGCAGTCTCGCCCAGCGCAAACCCCCCCCTGCTCCTCCTTCGAGCACTCTGCAATCTCTCAACTCGTCGTTGCGTGTCAACTTGTCACTCGGCCATAGACGCGTCCTCGTACCTCACTTTCTCTTAGCGTGGCTGCTCGCGTTCCTTCTTTGGAGGGCAGCATCAACCGTCGACAACAACAAAAAAGAAAAAAACCCTAACACCTTCTAAAGTAATCCGGTAATCGGTAATCGGTATGTATATGCATTTCGCTTTCTCTTGGCCTCTCACTCCTCCACATCACCTTCACCCGCCGGAGCTCTGGGAACATTGTACCTTGCCTGCATCATCCATCATCTCTATTCCCTATCGACATCTTTCCCTCCAAACCCGGTTCCTGGAGCTTCATATCTCGAATCCCACGACACAGCGCTGCTGTATTTGTCGACAATGTCTGCCAGCACGGTCCGAACACAACCAAGTTCTGTTGCTCTGCCCAAGAACTCCCCAGGGAAGGCATTCGGCCTGATCATCCTCAGTATTTTCCTCCCACCGTTAGCCATTTACCTTGATGGCGGCTCGCTTCTCTCGGTCTGTCTCAACTTTGTTGTGTGGATTAACCTCGTCCTGCCCTCGATCATTTGGTCTATCGTATTTGTTTGTCGTTCGAGAGAAAGACGAGGAATGTCTCGACCTGCACGATACAGTCTCTGGGTCAAGCACGAAGAAGGAGCTCGCCCTTACTCGCATGTCGCGCCAAAGGAGCAACACACGGAGCAAAAGAACGCCAAAGGAGCCTAGCCCACGATATCTCCGATGCCTGCAGATAACCCTTTCAAAGGCCAATAGACAGTCCATCATCTCCCTCCCGCCTGATCATGGTGGTGGTAGACCCATCTGAGTGTGTCGAGAACCTCGCTAATAGTTGTTTCGTGTAGATATAATCATGTGGAAACGCTTGCAGGGCCACAGCAGGGAAAAGGAGAGACAAATCGGGAATCCCGTGCTGGTTGGGACCACTTACGACGAAGATCAGCTCAAACATATCCCCAATGTCAACGCCGTTCAGAATACAACCTACCAGCCTGGCCCTCAGGGCTAGTAAGTCAATTTCCTTCTTGCTGATAGCTACCACTGACGTGAACTAGTGACGAACATCTCATGCCAGGATACAACGATCATAACAGGGTGTCGGAAGTTCCTACTGTCTCATCTATCTACTCACAGCCCTCGCCCGACTTCAGATATAATTATCGCTCGTCAACTGGCGGACACACTGGTCCCGACATCTCCCCACCGAGCTCACCCGAACCGGACCGGCGCTATCAAGACCCGAACGCTCCTATAAGGTTTCCCTCAATGCGTGATGTCTCGCCCGTTGATGAGGATCGGGGTCGGACGAATCCCTCGACCCGCGGCGCATCCAACATCCCCGTCCTTCGCAAGGCGCCACCCAGTCTTCGCAACCAGGATAATCCGAATGCAACGACCCAGAAGTTCTGGGGAGGAAAGGTGGCACCGAACAGCAAAGTACGCTGGGACGAATACTCCGGGGAGCCAACATCTAGCAATGCGGGGAAGTCAGCTTCGGTCACTCCGGGCTCCTACGCAGTCGGAACATCCCCACCGTCCGAGCCGCGCACAATGGGCTATCATGTATCAGTGACGGGTGGTGAAGCAACGGCGAGGAAAGACGTGCCGCTCGCAGAACGCGCAAACCGTTTCGGGTCGAGACCACCTCCGGTAGATACGAAGCCCCGAGTTGAGCCGTGGAGTCGAGCGACTGGACGGGCTGAGATCGCGAAGCCGCTCAAGGACCAGCGCTCAGGAAAGCCGTTTAGTTTTGCACGAATGATGGATTCCGTGAAAGCGGCCGAACCTGCCAAGGGTGCGTCAAACTCGCTTGCGACTACCAACCCCATTTTTGTCACGAACGATACTGATGCTGTCGCAGATATCCCAGATGGGGTTGACTCCCATCAAACCTCCATTAAAGCCGTCGTCCCACTCAAAGTTGGCAGTAACTCGCCTCCACGGAGTCTTGCATCTCCCATCTCTTCGCATAGCCCGGAAATCAAGGCTCCGCATTCGTATCCTAGTCCTGTCACCCCGACAAACAACCAGTCTGTAGTCTCCGTATCGAATGGGTCTACCGTAACAAGGAATGTACCCGTGCAACCGCCGTCTGAGCCAGTAACGCCGACAGCCAAGGCACCTCGTAAATCCGTCGAAGACACCCCGGAATCAGCGAATAGTAAAGACAAGGCGGCACTCAGTCGCTTTTCGTGGACGACATACAACACTTCAACTACCTACCAGCAGAGTCCTCCCCCATCACCACTTCCGCCGCTACCAACCACTCTTCCGACGGAGGTATCCTCCATACTGAACCGCAAACGGCCTGTTCCTGCTCCGGACAAGGTTCCCACGCGCAAACCAGTAGGTGAATCAACCGCAAAAATTATGCAGCCCAAGTCCAGAAGGTCGGACCCATCGTCCCCTCGTCCCGATTCGACCTTCTCTACTTCCAGCAATGCCAAAGCTTTGCCGCGACCACCAACCGAACTCGCTGCAGCTGACCACATCGAGATTCTCGAATCACAGATGGAAGACTTGCGAATCCGACGCAACAACGTCTACCGACTGCTGAAAGACCTCAACGACATGGCACCTCCAAATCCCATGGTTACGGACTTTCGTCGCATGAGGTTGGTCGAACAGCGTAAGAAGAACCATGAGAACGAGCTTGCGGATATCAAGGTCGAAGAGCATGATATCGGGTTGAAGCTCCATCGCGCTATCAAAAAGCGGGAAGCGCTGGATCCTAATGGTGGGAGTGCACTCTGGGTGAGACGTGTTACGCAGTGAGATGGGGACTGGTTGATTGATGTGAGATGTGTCACGTGATCCTTCGTTTGGGACGGGTTTCCAAACATGTGTATGTGCGGTATGAGTATAAATGATGTGGGTGGGTGACTTTTGGTGTTCTTATGGTATGTATGGTATGTACCGTATGGCGACGGTAACAGCGGATATCGCAATATGGTATTGGATGGGGTTAGATGAAGGTGATGGCAACCTCTTGTTCCGACCTTTCCTTCCGTCTTTTCTTTTCTCTAGCACTTCATTTCTCTGTATTGTATTAAGGTTTTTTGTCCTGAATACGGTGGAAGATGCTTCTCTTTTTATTACTACTGTCGGGCTTTTTGCTTGATGGCCAACATTGCAATACTCTACGTTATCTGTCCTGTTTTGTATGGGTTGTGTAAATGTGAAGTTTAAGTTGTGGGGGTGATGGGGTAGGGGATGACTGATTGACTTTGTGTGTCTTATAGCAACTTAGATACTATGTACCATATTGGGTAAAGATTGTAGGGCAACGGTGTAGCTCTGCTGTGTAGTACTAATAACCCCTGAAAAAACAGTCCCGCGAATTAATAGCCCTAATTGGACGAGTGATGGGTGCGCTGAAGTGATTAGAGTCTGAGAAAAAACAGTAATGTTGTATAGAATGAGTTGGATAATGTAGGTTCGGGTGATCGTGCAGACTATATATACGGAGGAAAGGATCGGGGAAACGTGTATCCAGAGCTATCTTGTACGATAAGTATGGATTGATGTAGGTAGGTATAGGACTTTGGATGTGGGGTGGAATTAGAGTGTGGCGTTTTTTTCTTTGTGTGTGGTTTCGTGGTACGTGATACGAAAGGGAGGGAAATGATGAGTTGATTGGCTGGATATGGATAATAGAGATATATGCATGGCATTGATGTTGGTATGTTTGGATTTGACGGTTTGAAGGTTTGAGTGGCGGGGATAGTTAGCGTCGAGTTGTGATAATTTCTATGTTTCCTTACTGTGTAACACATTGTGACGACCCGCCGCTCTTCTAATATTCTCGTCCTTATTCGCACTATGTATCACTTCTCTTTCTAGACGACAGAGGGTTGTTAGTTATGTTTCTGTGCCGCAAGGATCGCGATAGGTGCGTCTTTTAGGATTAAGTGTATGAGTTAAACGGAGAATATAAGTTAGGTAAGAGCATATACCTAAAGCGTTGATATGCTTATAAAAGACTGTAACGTATAGGTGTACAATCCGTCTATGCCGAACTACTAGCTAATATACTGTCAGCCGTTGTTCCCATCTTAAAAGAGCCTACGCGGGTTTACGGCGGAATTGGAATATGTTCGTTCTTTAAGCCAGGAATCATCATACTTTTATGTAGTGCTGAGGATAATATTGACTTTAAATGTGTTCTAGATAACGATGCTACATAGGTTAACTAATCGGGAAAGTTGATGCGGCGCGGTAGCAGTCCGACGGAATATTTTCCTGCTCATCTTAGTCCGTATTAGTTAACATACCGTACAGAAGACCTTCATATCCTATCATTAGCCAATATCAGAAGTTTTTACATCACTGATATATACAATACGTACCATTCTCATTCAAGCTATTCTCGTTCCCTCTCTTAAGGAAACTTTGCGGGGTGAACGCCTTTTCACTCACTAGTAATACAAGGTACCTAAACACGAATTCCGCATCACTGCAATCATAGCAAGCATTATCGAAAAAATAAATATATAAAGTGATATGAACGCCGGTAGAAAGTGGTCTTGTATCTTTTATGTATGCATGACCAGTGCAATCTTGCATGTTAACGTGGATCGGACAAAACCCCGGAATTCGGAATGCTGCGAGGTCGGAGCAGTGGTGGTGAAGCGCTTAGACTGGGAAAAGCGTGCGTAGCATGGATTGTGAGTGGTTACAAGATGTAAGAAACCATACTATATGGTAATGGCGTGTGTTCGGAAGTGGACTTCCGTGAACAAAGCTTGGCGACCTGGCTCCCTATTCTTCCTTGTGCCCACTTTGAATTCATCACGCGACTATTCACATAAATATAGCAGGGGTTAGCTTGAAAAGGTTATGTAAAACGGTTCTTCTCCTATGTTCTTGTTTATGGCTCGTGGTGAAGGGGACTGATAGCTAGTCTTTTTCTTTCTCAGTCCCCGGATATCCTATGAATGTTCGGGTTTCTCCCATTTTAGTCACTAAATTTACTTTACAGTCTCGAGACTGCTCAAGATCTGCCTGAATCATCCGGAAGGAATGATGGTGCATTTAAGAGAAGGAACGAAATGATATTGCCTCCATACGTGTGGGCAGTGTAGTAACAGAAAACGCCATGGGCAATGAAGGAAAGACAAAAGCCTCCGGAGCAAGATTCGTATACGAGGAGACCACCCACCGGATAGAAGGACCCAGGAGCGCCAATCCCAGACACCGAAACCATCTTCCCATCGAAAATGGCCACACAATGCTATTTCCACCCAACCTGTCATCATCGAGTAACAACGGGGACAAGAGCTTCAAGTTGAGGCATAACCTCCAATGCCTTGGCGTTCAAGGTCCAGCTGTTGAGGTCATTGATGTGGTTCTCGAATAGTGGTGTCAACCGAGTACAAGCAGTCTCGACTTCCCAGTAATGGCACGCGTCGTCTGCGTATGGCCACGTGACGCCGACCTGGCCAAGGAACGCACCCACGACCAGTTCGCCGGGATTTTGGTAGAAGTATTGGCGGACGGCAGGCCTATAGAAAGAGTTAGACAAATGCAGATTTGCGATATGGTACAGGGGATAGCATCCTACCAGGGAATGAGATCGACGATCATATCGTATGTTGAACAATCTGTTCTAGCCAGAGGCATTAACCAATCCGGCATTGCATTCATGTTCTCGACGCTAGGCCAGATGAGCCACTGTTGGATGTTAGCATGTCGCCGGGCTGCGTCCACCGAGTACATACCCGCATCATCTTAGACAGGAGGAAGGTCGATGCCAATCGAACTGGCATAGAAGCCGCCGGAAGCATCTTGTTAATCATTCTCGACGCCCATGTGGGTACCGGATGTGCGTCCTGGGGGTCAACGAAACCCAACAACAGAGTATCCACATCTATTTCATTGCGTCCGAAGATTTGAGCCTCGTCCCATCCATTTGCAAGCATCTCCCTCTTCGTCCTTCTATACAATGCGCAGTCAAAGCTGAAGTTGCTATGTTCAGTCGCTTCGGTTAATGTAAAAGGCGGTGCGCTACTTAATGCGGCTTCGGGGAGTTGGAATATGGATGGCTGACTTGGTTCCCTACTGTTGTTCGTCAGACGTTTCTTAGTGTCATGAATACGTTGTATCTCATACCTCTCATCGCGTGAGGATCCATCGTATGAAGATGCGGCAAGGCTTTGGGATGGTGGTGGAAAATGTTCGCTGCCCGGTGTACCGAGCGAATCTTCATGCCCGTCGGTGGCCGCCTGTCAAATTATCAGCACGTCTCAACCTCTACATCGTTGCGATGCCTCCCTACCTGAAGAGACTTCTTAATTTCATCTAGTGTATGGTGGGCAAACCCATTCTTCTCCAGTTCGCTGGCCCAATTCACGGCCGAACTCCGATCAGGCGACATAGCCAACAACGACACGATCGACTTCATATCTTCGAGCTCCTTCGCTAGCCTCCTCACATGAGCACGCAGCTGTGTGGTCGTCTTCCCATCTTCGGCTACGTCGTAAACGCAAGATAGATTTTTCGTTTGACAAGTGTTGCATTTCGGTCTCACGCCATCACACTGAAGGATTTGTCAGAAGAGTGAGGGGTGTACAATGAGTGCGACTCACCTTTGACTTGCGTTTCCTGCAACTCTCACATGCTATTGAGGTGATCTTCCCTCGCGGCGTTCGCAATGCATAGGTTCCTGAGATGGGTGATTGATGCGCGTTCCTAGAGTTCGCAAGGGCACCTGCGAGGCCTTGCTTTGGTGCCAAAGGAGCTTTATGACCTGCCGCAGCGGCAGCAGCAGCAGCAGCAGCAGATGGAGATTGGCCTCGAAGCACCGCGGAAGTATCGAGGTGGAGCGCCGCCGCTACCCCGTGGTCCCATGGAACCGTGTCCGGACTGTGCTCATGTCAGTTATGTGTTCTTCGATGTCGCGACAAGAACAAAAGACATTTCCATATGGTCGTGCCTTCTTCCCCCGGCACAAACAATGAGGTGGCTCGGCGCTTCTCGGTCCTTTTCCCTTTTGATGTGATCACAGCCCCGCCTGATAGGCGCACTGCTCAGAAACAGCGCAGTATACGGCCGTGCCAATCGAGATCGAATAGAATTGGGGATGGAACCGTGGTCTAGCTGCAGTCACGCTACAACTCCGTTGTGGGGGACAGAGCCTCGCGCAGGGAGTCCGCCAACACTCATAGACAATATCTCGCTAGAGACGATCATTGCCATCTGGGTGATTGTGTGGGTGCCCAACTCGACTGCTCCTCTCCAGTGTTCGCCCACTATATTTTGAGGTTTTGGAAAAGCTCATTGAACAGTGCAAGGCGGTCTGCTGACAAAGGGCTCAATCCACAACAAGGCCGCGGATCTCGACTGGGTACTGTTCGAACCCCATGTCCGGGGGTTTGTCGGGTGCCTGTAGCCGTATTCTGTGTGCAGGCGGCGTTCGACTGCGAGGTGCATCGAAGAACAACTGAAGATGAGGTTGAGAGGATCCTTACCTATGAAATTGATTTGAGTGGAGGATGGCCTCAGAAGCTCGACGTAATATCCGAGGGTTTGTGGCATCCGGAGACAACCCGTCCATCAAGTTGCTGCCATACCAAAAGTTGGCTTTCAACACAAGGCGATCAGTGGTTGTAAAAGGACAGTCATGTTCCTACTGGCGGACGTACCTGGCGACGAGTTTGCTGATTCTAGAGGCATGAGGGAGATCATGTCTATGATACCTCATGCGATGAAGATACTATATTCGATCGTAGGGACGGGCAATACGGTATAATTGCGAAGAACCTAGATCTGATCAACCCTGCATCTTCGGGGATTTACAGACTATAATGTGGAACTACCACTTACACGAGTATGGGGAACCAGGTCCGGGTTACCCTTACGTTCACGCTGACAAGCACAGCTGGAACGGGGTTTCAAATGCGTCGCTCGCCTACCGCATAGTCTCTTGCAACTGGTCTCGACTAGGCCCAGAGGAGTTTGGATTCCGTTTATCTGAGGGCCTATCGGATGGCCAGGATTGAGCCATGTGGGTCGTTGTGGGGCGCTCGCCGTCAACTTCAATCCTTTGTACAGTCCCTAGGAGTATCTCAATTCATCCAAAATACTGATATTGCCACCCAAATCGAGCCTCTAAGATGGCAATTGGTGATTGCCAGGTCGTCTGTAAG